>JAIPRL010002462.1:0-59511 GCA_025469235.1 Pemphigus obesinymphae | reverse complement strand
ATTTGATAATAGGTGTTTAAGCTCTAAATCTAACCAAAATGCCATAATTTCAATTTTGCATTGTATAATTTTGCTATATTGCCAATTAGATGGACGGAGACAGAAAATGCGGGTATAGCATCCTCTTTACAAAAGTACGCTAGAACACAGTATATTATATTCTTATCTTTCATGTTTTGTATACATTTTGACTACGATTATACCTACAAAGCAAAGTTGTGGTTTTGTGATTATAGCACAAATTAAATGAATGAACGAATTTAACCTGTGGTTATATACTTAGAGCGTGAACGTGATTTTTCACAATCGTGATTACAACAATAAAAATGATACTGACACATGACTATTTTTAAATTAGTTTTAAAATATTTTTAAATTGTTGGATTTTAACTTGGCTTAAAACCGGGAGATATTTTCGAATTAGGCCATTGTTTTAATTTTTAGGTAGGTATAACCGTATAGCAGTAATAATTATTTACTGTAGTTTACTTGTAGTATCATGTGCAGGATAGTACCTAATTTTTATTGATCAAAAGTAGGTAGGTATAATAATTTTAATAGGTACCTACGTGGAAATATTATAATAAATAGTTATAGGTACCTATTAAATTCCCATTCATAAATCAAATTCAAATAAAAACATTTTACAAATGCCGTTAAATAATTTATTATTTACATATTATCATATTATATTATAGGTACCTATACTCGTACATATAACGTATAGCCGTATAGGTATCCAAGTTTATAATTTATAATAGCCATCTTCGATGTTAGATTTATACAATATGTAATGTTATGTACCTATATACGTATTATAATATATTAAGTATTACAATTTTCAACACGATTCCGTCTTTAATTACATAGGTAATAATAATTCGCGTATAATAAAACATAATAATTATAGCTTTTGAACTATATCTATGTTTTATTAATACAACTATATAGGTACCTAGATACTGAATAATAAATACAAATATGCGAAAAGTTTAGTATTAAAATATTTAATTCTAAACTACATATAATTAAAAAATAATACACAGGTTATAATTATTTACATTGTATTCGAATAAAATGTATGATGATTGCAAACTTCAACATAATATTATATCGATTGATCACTCACACGATATCGGAGTCGTCCCATAAGTCTATATAATACAAATTATTTTAATACATTTATTTTCGTCTATGATACAATATATTAATATTGTACCTATGAGAATGAATGACACGAGAATTTTATCGCTAAAAATATCTTTCACGAGTTAATGATTTTATTAAAACACTGAAACGTGTTCCATACTAAAATGTATATGTTTATTATTTTTAACGATATTGTTTTGATAAGATGCACACAAATATAATATTTTTATTTACATTATGTTTCGACTGTTTAAACGGCAATTAATTTGCGTAATTAATAAGCGTATCGTGTGAACACGCCGGTCCCTTGGATGGCCAGTTACAGGCGCTTAGGTTTTCGTCGAAAGCAAGGTGAATGGGACATTTAAATTCACTGAGTTCATATTTTTGTGTCCATTTATCCCAATTACAAGAGTAGAATTTGTTACATTGTTTCGGATCTCTAAACAATCCTGGACGGGTACATAACTTTTTACCTGATGGTTTTTTTACTTCTTCCAACTTTACATTGGTCTTTGTCTCTATTTCTTTTACAACCAATGTCTTTTCGTCGTCTTCGTCTTCATCGCTATCAATCACCGTACTGGTTGTAGTTGATACAATTGTTGGTTTCTTCTTTTTTGCACAGTCACACTGAGCTCCCAGTTTGCCAACAATCAAAGGGTTAGTATCACCGACTACGAACACTTTTCCATTTTCCTCGCTCTTCAAGTTCTTTCTTATTCCTGCTGTGTAATACCGTTCAAACTCTGCATTCAATTCTGGACTCACTGGTTCTACAATTATTGGTTTTAGAGGGTAAGCCGGATAAGCTGCGTGTATATTATGTCCAGCGTCTTTCTCATAGTCTCTGGGGAAAGTGTAATTGTTAGTGTAAAGGGAATTTCCTGCCGGAGCAGAATAATACCTGGGGAATGGAGAACGATACGCGGAATCTAAAGATGAGTGAATACTATGATAGTAATTGATCAAATCGGAAGCCGTGCTTGAATAGCCAGCCAATGGTTCAGGTCTTTGTGTATATGTTATAGGAGGTCTTGCACTGAACACAGATTCGAGTGATGGCATATACTGTTGAAGCTTGGGGGATATTTTTATAGAAGCTTCAGGTTTACATGTGGTTGATTGAACAGGAAGTGCTGAATATGATTCTTGATCAAATGTCTTAGGTTCTTCAGTCGAAGATAAGTAAACCGATGTAGGTAGTGGTTGAGATGCATAGTCATTTGAACTGTATGGCTGAGCATATGGCTTATAAGAAGTACTCGAATATGGTTTTTGTGTAGAAGTTCCAATAGATCCATATAGTTTTGCTATATATTCATCAATGTTAAAAGAATCATTTGGTATAATATAGTCTCCAGCTTGTTGTGATTGATAATTAGCGTTGATAAATGGTTCAGGTGTACTTGATGAATAGGTAGTTGAAATTGGAGTTTTCGAAAATTTAGAAATAAGTTCATCAACGAAAATAGAATCTTGATTAGAAACTATAGACGATGGTGTATAGTAGTTAACTGTTGGCTTGAATGTAGATGTGTATGTACTTTGAGTAACGGTGGGACTATATTTTAGTGGTGGGGCATACGTTGAAGATATGGGTAATTTATAATCAATTTTCTTTTCTGTAGTTACAGGATAAGAAAATGAAGAACTATAACTCTCAGTATATTCCTTTACTTTTGGTGATGTTGAATATGATGGAACATCATAAGTTTTTTTATATGTACTTGTTGGCGACGGCGAGCTATAATAAAACACAGTTGGTTTTGAAGTGGTGGAAGTATACTTAGATGAAGTTTGTTCAAAGCTGTTAGCATAGTTATTTCCATTGATTGACGGTGTATAGTTAACTACAGGAGTAGTTGATTGATATTGTTGATTTGAAATTCTTGATAGATAATCCTCGAAATTAAACTGAGAATTGAACTGTTCTTTGTATAAACTGGTGTCGTGGAATGCTGGTTTTGATGTAGTAGATGAAATATGATATTCATTTAAGCCGATACTTGACGGGGACGAAGATCTGGTTTCATATGGTGAGCTAGTGGTAGAATATTGTGATTTTTCATTTAAACTTGACTGAGAACTTTCATGCAAATATTCTACAAATGGTTTAGAAGTAGGTTTTAAGTAAACATTTGATTGTGAGTAAGTTGGTATTTCAGGCAGTTTAATGAAAGGTTTTTGAGTAGTTGAATATGTTTCAAACTTATATGACGGCTGGTATTGTTCGTTAACTTTGTGAGAATCGTACCCATTAGTTCCTCCTAAAATTGAATAAGTATTTTTGTATTCATTACTTACATAAGGTATTGATGGGTTTGAGTAAATGTTGGACGGAGAATAACTTTCTGAATAGAGAGCACTTGGTATTTTATTTACAGATCCTTTAGTGGTAGAGTGTGTTTCAAAATCTGTAAGTGGTGGATATTGTACATCGTTTTTATGAGAGTCGTAGTTTCTATTAATTGGTATACTTTGGAAATTATTTTGTTGGTGAAGAAGAATTCCATTCTGATATTGTGGTCCTATTTCTGATTCGTGTTTTTGATGATAAAGTATTCCTAAAGGCCCATCGAATTGATTGTAAATAGGTTTATAGCTATTAAAATCAAAGTTTGGCGATGTACCAGATTGATTTGGAATTATGTAAGTATTTGGTTCATTGTAGGCAAATTGTGGTTTGGTTGTAGTAGAATATGATTCTGAAGGTCCAAATGGTCCATATGAGAATTGAGGTTTTCTTGTAGTTGCATAGTTTTCGGTTGAACTATATGAGTACTGAGGTTTACTTGAACTAGGGTAACTATTAGTTGAACTGTAAAAGAATTGTGGTTTACTTGTAGTAGAATAAGATTCTGAAGGTACAGAAGATCCGTATGCGAATTCAGGTTTTTTTGTCGTAGCATATGTTTCGGATAAACTGTGCGAGTACTGAGGTTCACTGGAGCTAGGATAACCTGCAGTTGAACTGTAAAATAATTGTGGTTTACTTGTAGTATAATATGATTCTGAAGGTCCGTATGGTCCGTATTCAGGCTTTTCTGTCGTAGAGTAAGTTTCGGTTGAACTATATGAGAATTGAGGTTTACTTGAGCTAGGATAACCTCCAGTTGAACTGTAGAAAAATTGTGGCTTGTTAGGGCTAACATACGGTTCTGGCGAAGAATATGTAATTTGGGGTTTTGGTAGTGTATATGGTTGTGCTGAGTTGTAGAATTGGAGTGTTTTTGGCGTAACGAAATTTTCTGTAGACCCATAAGATACTTGAGGTTTGATTGTTGTAGAATGTGGAATGTTAAATTTATTCGGAGTAACATAACTATCAATGGTACCAAATGAATATTGAGGTTGATGAACTTGATTGTATGTTCCGTATGGAATTAATGGATCCTTTTCATATAATGTGTTGAATTGATTTATTTGATAAGGTTGTTGTTCTCCATAGTTGTTTACATACGATTTACCAGATTTTCCTAAAAGAAAAAAAAAATTAAATATCGGTGTATAATAATACTTATCGTAGATTAAATATTAATTATTCTATTATAGTACCTAGTAATAACAAAATTAAATGTTATGTTCGAACTCACCACAATATCCTACTTTCCACTGCCAGTCACATTTCAACGTTTTTTCGTTAAACACTAATCCAAATGGACATCTGAATTCGTACGCAGTAAGTGGAGTATAGCCATCTTTAGCATGGTCGAGACAGGCGAAAAACCACCGACAGTTTTCGGGATCAGCGTAATATCCTTCTACCGGAGGACAAACAAATTGATTTCGAGGAACTGGAGCAATTTCACTGGAACCTAAAAGTGGCATGTAAAACACGTAAATTAAAAAAAATCAACATAATAGTGTAAATAAGAATTTAATAATAATATTGATTTTGTAATAATATATTATGATTTATGACATTACCTTGGCAAGCTCCTGTATTCGATAAAGATCCTGGCCATACGCATACCTCAACTTTTTCATCGAATGCGAGACCATCAGGACAATCATATTCGTAAACCGTGAAATAATTGGATTGTTGGTCGAATTTTACACAACGGTAGAATCGATTACAACCAGTAGGATGCCTAAAATACCCTTGTCGTGAACATTCGAATTCTGTTTTTGTGTCTTTGCGAATGACATGAACTTCACCGTCTCTAGTAACAACTCTCTCAATGTAATACGGCGAATAACTGATTTCATCTACACAACATTTATTCATTAAGTAATTTTAAGCAATTTTATTAATTTGTTTTTATAGTACTATTGAAATATAATCCTTGGTCTGCCGGCCGTTGCAGTTGTTCTTGTAAACTTAATAATTGAGCAGATCTAGATTTCCTTGCAGTTTCAGTAAAAGTTTTCGTAAGTTCTTTTAAAGGTTCTACGTCAGTTTGATTTAAACATGTTAATTTCCAGTCTAACGCTTCGACGTCAGTAACTACTGCTCCAGCTAAATCTCGTAATAATATATATTTTCCCTATGATTTTGAATTTTTTTTGATTAATATGTATAAATATATAAAATGAAAATAAAAAAACAAATGCCTTAATTGAAACGCTGACACTATCATCAAATGACATCCATGTTTTGTTCATAAACGCATATGGAGCGGTTAAATCTTCATCTCTTTCGATAGTCCAATTACCTTCTTTCATTTCTTGACACATCTAAAAGTAAAAGTATTGCACAATTTTAATGGTTTTTTTCTAATTAAATGTATACAGTTTAATTATAATCTACTTTTTGACGTGGAATTGTTATCGGTAATCCAATTGCTGGCGATCGAGGAGTGTTTTGGGTTGGGTCTTTGAGTTCAAATTTAGTTGCAGTGGAAGGCAATGATAAGAGTATAGATGAATGGTGAACACCAAGTCCAATTGCAAGATCAATAAGGGAATCCTGAAATGTATAATTAATTTAAGCATTAATCATTTTGTATGACTTTAGTAGTACACATTCCTTACAGCATTGAGTAAATCATCGGCTCCCATGAGTCGACTAGGATGGTATGTATAGCCTTGCTCTGAACTGTCGACAAGATTATGTGTTGCAATTATAAAGAAATCCACAAATCTAAAACGTTAATATGAATAATATATAATTAAAAGTGTGGTTTAGATTATTACGAATCTTATACTTGGAGAGTTTTTTGAGATCGTAATATTTTGTCATACTAGCTGCATTCGGTGGAAGTACCAATTGAATTTCTTTTGGTTTTTTCGATACTTCCAAAGAGCTATTTGTTAACTCAGATTTAAATGCATTATCGATTTCAGATGATAATTCCTATAGAAAAAAAAAAAAATCAATATTTTATAAGCGTTTTTACTGCAGAGGGATGAAAATTGTCAATTTAATTTTTCGTCAGTATAAATTGTATTTATTACGCAATCGTGTTTTTTTTTGTCGATTTTTGTTATTGTGTTATAAGTACCAATTACAATAATATATAGGTAAGGTACATTATAATATTGTAAACAAAAAATAGCGTTGTCATCGTCGATACTATTTTATACATGTTATTAGTGCACCTATGTGTTCTGCTGCAGTCGATTGAATATATGACGAGTGACGTGACGTGACGTTCCTATTACGTCAGTCAACAATCACGTTTTTGGTCTGGGATTAAATTATTACATTTGTTATTTATTATGAATGACCGGTTCTACTCACGTGACCTTAAACTTCAGTGGCGTTGCGTAAAATCAGCAGCGTACACTATAACGCATTATACCCGTATATTTAGTCGCTTATGCGATGTGTGGGAACTACATTTATCTTCTGCGGTCTATACGATGTGTGTAAATAGGTACATATAATATGATTAACCATGTCACTTGGGTCAAGTATATTATTATATCACTGATAGAGGCGATGTGAAATAAATTCAAGTTTAAGGCCAAATGTTCGGTCAATATAATAATTCGAGTATACCTGTATTACCAAATTTATTTATTTAAAAACAAAATTAACGTTTTGGAATATAATATTACACGATATGTGTATCATACGTATAACATTACAATTTACAATATTGTGTTGTGATATAGTTTCGTTATGAAATAATATTATGCTCTCGTGTTATTATATTTATAATATATAGCAGGGTGTGCCACGATAACAATATTATTACGTTGACCGACTCACCTTGAAGAAATGCACGATGAGTGATTTGTCTGCGGATACGTCAGACTGCCTTAAATCCAACTGTACACCGTCGTAGTGGTCCAGTACGTCGACGATCTCCTTGCAAATCTGGTTTGTCTTCTTTGCGACATCTTCCGCGTACATGGAAATTGCAGCCAATGACTTGAGATAGCCATTGGTTTGTTTGTAAGACTTGATCGTTGATGTCAAGTCTACATAGGTGCATAACAACAAATTTAACTAGGGTTGGTCAAGTTACAATAAGGGTCTTTGGTTAAAAGTCAGTAGACATTGAAAAAAAATACAGCCGATTCGTTAAGTTTGAAAATATGGATAAAAATAAACTGCATAGGTAGGTAGTTAAAATTTTTAAAATAATTTGTTTTTCTGGGCCTGAGTCTTTAAATTATTCTACAATAAATGTTTTAAAATATTTCTTGGTGTCTATTATAATGAATCAAAATGCCAAAATTAGCCAAAATTAGTACAATTACTCGATAAAATGGACATTTTGCATAAGGTTTTTATTTATAAATTTATGGCACCATCGAACTAGTATTTTTTAAAGTCTACGTCCAATTAACACTATGGTCCTTTTACGAGAACTAAAATTTAATGTTGTACCATGGACCAATATAATTATATTTAGGGTATGGTCCGGCATAAATCGACAATTGGTTACAATGAAATTGTTACCCTTGCAATGCTAATATAAAATAAAAATTGCCTTTCAAAAAATATATTTTCAATTTTTCGTAGTTAACTTAACTGGATGATGATGAATTTCAACTGTAAAAAGGTTATGTTAAAATAATGGAAATTTAAAATAATCAAGTCATTTATTTACCTAATGAAAAAATCAATATCCGGTATAAAAAGCGTTTGAAAACTTTTTAATATGGTTACTATAAGAATTCAATTGAAGCATTGTAGTAATGATTCAAATTCCATAATGGTATTTACCTGGAGTTTCGTCATCTTTTTCCGATTCCAAAGTGACCGGAACTGCTATATGAGTACATAGACAGGTGTCAAAGTCGGGTATTGCTTTGGCCGTTCCAAACTCGCAGATAATTTGTTTCATAGGCGTGTTCTCGCATTTTCGTACGTTTTCTAAAACCATAAATTATTATTAGATATTTCGTTGTTGTGTTAAAAAGCTAAATAATAATAATTTGAGCTAATAACTTGTAGGTATACTGCATAAGTATTATTTATAGATAAAATTTTTTTTATAAATTAATTGTAAAGTTATTTGTATTATATGTATATTTGAACACTATATGACCTACATTAAGTCTTATGCGTTGAACACGATTGATTATATATTATATAGGCATTTATTTTAAATTACGCATAAATAAATGAAAAATTAACTTAATTTATCATTTAAAATTCATGACGTTGTTTTAAATGCATTCAATTTAAGTATAAAATATATTTGTTACGGTTTGTTATGGATTATAGAAATGCTATAATTTATTAAGAATATCAATGATTATTATGAATTTGGATTGAATTTAACATCTTATTAACATCAATAACTCGTTAATAATAACTATCAAATCATTAGCATTAATAAATAATTCAAACAATGAAGAGAAATTATGATCTTATTATGAATTAGTTTTCACATCGATGATAGGGAATGATGGAGGAATGTAGTGGAGGCAGCAAAAGTCCTTGATGGAACGTAGAAGCTCAAGAAGAAAATGAAGAAGACAAATGATAATATAATTCTCGGGGGCTGGAGAAACTGAAGATATTTACCGGAACACGTCCAGTTGACGACGAGTAACACAAGCAGAACGGACAATCTCGGTCCTTCAGCCATCTGAAATAAAAATGATAATAATAAACGTACCTATTGCCGACACACGTATATACTACAATATTATGCTTATGTGATGAATAGACCCTGTTGCTTTCGGACGGTCCATCGGCTCGAGAGCCGACCTTCCAATAATTATTGCCCGTATTAAAACGGTATATATATATATATATATATATATATATATATAATTGATAAATCGGCCTTCTCAAAACACACATTCGACTAACCTATATGGTCATGCGTATGCTGTGTAAATATATAAATACCATCGATTATAATGTATATTATATGTATTCAACGATATAATAAAATATAATATATTATAGGTACAGCTATGTATATAATGTACGTATATCGTATGTTTTTACCATTACATATTATTATAATGTACGAACCGTCGTCGTCGTCGTCGTTTTTTCTAAAGATTTTCTTTCACTTTTCGTCCACGGTGTTTTTTCGTATCGTATAAAAAAAAATAAATAAATAAATAAATATACGTTATGTCGGGCACCGGGTACAAGTACATTTTTGCGTTGGCGTCCTTGGGAAGAAGAGAGAAAAAAAAAAAAAATTATTAAAAAAAAATAAAAGTCGTCATTAGCGCTCCCATATTATACCTATAATATGTATACACACGTGGGTAGGCATTATAATATAGCTCATGTATAGTAAAATGTAGAGCGGTCCGCGCGAAAACGCCTGCGGCAGTGTTCTCGATTTATGTATATATATAATATATATATATATGTACACGTATTATATATTTTTATATTATTATTTTTTTTTTTTTTTCCCGACAGATGATAAAAAATATCCTTCGCCGTTACGTTATATATTATATACCGTTTATATATTATGTATATAAACATATAGGTGTATACAATATTATATTGTCGGCGAGATACGATATAAAAACGACAATCGGGTTTGACTGGTCTCCGGCCAACAGACCTCGCACCCGTTTGACGAATACATTATTATATTATATATTCTACACAAACGGTTCGTTAATTTTGTAATTTTTCGCCAGAGTTTACATATATATGTATACGATATAAAATCGCTGGACGCACAGAATATAGTATGTACACGATACAACGTCGGGCGATTTTATGTCACAGCACACCATTTATAAATAATATTATGTACCTATTATGACTTCGTCGTCGTCGTCGTCGTCGTCGTCGTCGTCGTGTCACTCGCGTGTTACGCGATCACGTAAATGATTAAATTTCATTACGGAGCGACTTTCTGGTAACGGTTTTGTTAATATTGCTATTTCGTGCACCGCACAACCAATTGATATTATTTCAGATATTAATCTGCGATTTCAATAAAAAAAAAAATAAATATAGATTGATTTAATAATATTATGTGCTCGTTAAAATACGTCGTCCCCCCAATTGTTTTAGAAATAAAATATTTGTTAATTTAACGGTAAAATAACGAAACGTATTATTGTTACGAACGATATCTTTTGTCAGTGTCTTGGGTAAAATTGTCCGATTCAATACAAATTCATTTGAATTAACAAATGTTTTGTTAATTCAATTATAAATATTTCGTGTTCAATTCTTTCTTTCTCCTTCGTATGGAACAAACGCCCATTTGTTAGTCAAAATAGTCAATTTAAACAGAATATTTTTTCAATTTAATAACATATTTTATTATAATAGTAAAATCTGTATTGATTTTACACGTCGTTTTTATGAAATTATAACTTATATATTTCGTGAAATTTACAAAAAGTAATTTGTTATTGTAATATATAAATATTTTATTATTTCAAAAAATATTCGTTTGTTAAAATTTGATTATTGCGCATATTGTTAATTCTACCAATAATATTTGGTTCAGTGTGAATTTCCCGTGTGTCCACTTGTCACGGTGGTATAATTATTATTGACGTTAGTATACGTACTTATATTATTATATATATATATGTGCAGTGCTTGAATTAGGGAGGGACGTGGGGGGACAGAGTCCCCCTTTAAAAAAAAATAAAAATACTTTAGCGTACCCCTTCTAATTAGACGAAAGCCCTCACAAATTGATGAGATATTAAAATCTTCAGGTACGCACATTTTTTTTTATACTTTTGCGTCCCCTTAATAATTTTTTTCCAATTCAAACACTATATATATGTATTGTCGTGTCGTGATCAATTATATTGTAGAACTAGGTATTTATCGATAGAGCTATGGTGTACCAATCTATATATATAGACATGTGTCTATAGAGGGGTTCAGAGTGTTCACCCCCCTCCTCTGCCCCGAAATTTAAGAAACTCGGATATAATTATATGCATAGGATTTGGTTGATGACTTTTGTATTTTTTTTTCCGCAAGTCTTATGCAATGCTATGACCGAGCAAAGAATACGTTTCATGTAGAGTTCAGTCACCGCCAAGAAGTAAAAAATTATGTTTTTAATGCTTTAAATCATGTTTAAAGAAAATGTACGATTTATTTATTGAAACATTTATAAAATAAACAATTGTAATAAGTATTCAAATACTTTTTGTCTACTAGGTATGTACACATTTTATTGATGTTTACAAAAATGGGGATTTAAACATAGGCATACTCGTATTTTATTTTCATAAAATATTTTTTAAACATGCATTAAAAGTTATGTACATATTTATGGTAGGTATACTTTTTTAAAAATTTTTTTTGTAAGTATTACTTATTTAAGATGACGTCACATCGCGTAGGTATTTGCTGTTTCGGTCTATCTCAAGAAATATAAAAATACCACATTATGTATGTATTTAAAAAACAAAAAAATTATATTGAAAATCGAATGTATCCAGAAGTAAAAATCCAATCTTAATACAACCAAATACGATTAAATCAGAATATTTTTAGTTGTTCAAATATAAATATAAACATTTTTACAAAGTTCATGTTTAACTATTTTTTTTTATTTTACCAAATGATTTTTGGTCCATACATATGGAATTTGATTCCTCCAACTGTTTTTGTTTATATTATATTATGTCTTTTTTTTTTTATCTTGCTTTATATCTCATTTTTTTCATGTTATAGTACATTATTTTACGAAGGTAATTTGTTTACAATATATATATATTTTTATAGAATTGGTAATTTTTATGAAAATATAATCACTCAGCTTAAAGTCTAAAATCTAAAATTTTCATGATATTTTTTAGCGACATATAAACAAAAATTGATTTTTTACCTGCAAACGGAAATTAAATCTAATTAGTAATTTCTTATAAAATTTTTATCAGCAGAATAAACTTGATTTCTTACTTGTTAAAATCAATAAACATAATATATTTAATGTAATATTATTTTACATATAATCTAAACTCAAATTGTTATTATTTTTTAAAATACTATATTAGAAGATTTGTGAAATTGTATTAATTATTTTTTATATATATATATATATATATATATATATATTATATATATTATTTAAATTTTAAATGACTGATTTTGTACTTGTTTTCTTTTTACATAAATTATAATTTACCACTCGATATAATCATGATAATATTTTGTATTTTAGGTATTATTAATAAGTAATACTTACATATATATACAATATATTACAATATATATATATATATATATAATTTTATATTATGTAACAAAAATATGTTTAAAATATGTAAACGCATATTATTATAATTAATGTTATTAATATTTAATTATCATAATGTATAACACTAAGTACAGTTTTTTTTTTTGGTTTTTTTCTTACACTTTTAAACAAAACACTCTTACAGAAAACTTTTACTAATATTTTGTATTTTGATAGTATGCGTATGATCGATACCTAGTATGTTATGTTAGCATATACTATCAGTTAACATTGTTAACACTATAATTTGGAGAAGTTAATATTATTTTCGTGTAGAAATTAACTTGGTATACTCATTTTTCAACATTATATATTTATTTATTAATACTACATTCAGCATCACGCATATTTGATATATTATGTACAAACATTTTATTTTTAAAAGTGTAATTTTAAAATTTTTAGATACCTATAGTTCATTTTTTCAAAGTATTTTTTTTTTGTTGTATACTACATTATATATCCCTATCGAAAACATGCAAAAGAAATAAATAAATAAAAATAAAAATATGAAACCCTTTTGAAAATACATTCTATAGGTACACCCTCGAGGCACCGGTATACTTCTAGGATCGATATTTTAAAACAACGAATTCTAACAAAAGAACGATTATTCTAAACGTAACTTTCATTTTTTACTTATAGATGAATAACTAGAGCTGGTATAGTATTCGGTTTATTACTCGATAAATATTCAGTATACCCCGATTACGTTCGAGTATATTGAATTAATTAAAATAAATTTATGTTTTATAATTTATTATTGTGAATGCTTATGTAATTTCAAAATAAATGTTGCAATTTCTACAGTTGATTATCGGGCGAATCAGTGTTTAAATACGAGTATTAGATGATATTTTGAAATAATATTTTAAGATGTTATTTTAAACAATTTAAACTAATACTGCTGACTTACGATTTTTCAGGATGAATAAAAACTAGTACTGCAGTAAAAAAATATTTGATTTCACATTATCGGTAAGCGTATACACTACATAATATCATAATATTACGAAAATAAATTATCTTTTAAAATATTATACGTGGACATAACATACTTATGTTTACCTAAATTTACTTTTGTTATCCACAAAACACATTTAAGTAGCTACTACAATATTTATACTTTTAAAATAAAAACAAATTATTGAAAACACTACCTGTTGGTTTTGTATTTAATAAAATAAAATAATAATTTTAACTTTATACATGAAATTGAATGTGCGTTCACCAACACACGATGTGATTGTGATCAGAAAGTGGAATAAAATGGTAAAACTAAGGAGGATATTCTAGAAACATATACCTACTCAAGTAGTCAAGTGACAAGTCTTAACGATGCGTAAATTATTATTATACATTGTTCTACTACAATAATATTGTGTTACATCAATTAATGTCACTCACGCGATGCGTCTATAAATACATTTTCGCACATGTTGATAAAACAATTAATAAAAAAAAGCCTAATAATACGAAGAGGACGTATCTAAATTTGGTAGAAACTTAGGTTTACATAATAGGGTTGGCTCAGGACTCAGGAAGGAATGTTTTCTGAAATAAATATTATTTTATAATTAAAAATTGGGATTGAACATAATAAAGCCATAAACCTAATTCCGTACGTGTAAATAGTTTTATTGTAAATTATTTTATATGTATTTAAAGTTTAAACTATATTTTCTCCCAAAATATTGTCTTGTAATAGTGAGCATAATATAATATGACTTATGAGTGATTATTCTGAAATGACGTCAGCGATAATAGCGATTTTATTATCAAAAAAATTTGCATAAGTGACTTGCATTTAAACTATGTGCAGCACACAGTTCATATTGACTAATCTTGGTACAAAAACATTAAGTACTTATATGTATACCTAATATTCTAATGTTAATTGTTATATATTGTGCGGAGTTCTAATTTTTGAAAGTATATGTGAATATTATTATACATTCATATTATAATATGTACCTAGTCGATAATTCATAATATTGTATTTTTAGAGCAAAATTTTAATATTCTTTCACTCTCATTCACTATAGTATACTTTAATACTTATATTATAGCTTACTGATTATAATATTATTGTGTAAGACAATGATAAAATATAATTTTACACATTAATTTACATAATATTCTTTGTTCAATGTCTAAAAAATCGTGATATTATGAATACGATTTACGAATAATAAACTATCTTACTAACATTTTGTAATACATGTAGGTTATGAGATATGATATATGATATATATACATATATGTATGTATGTCTCAGGCTCCAATTAATACCAAGTGAAGTTGAGCATAACACGAGTCACGTGTTTTTATGCAACCTTCCAATAAACGAAAAACCAAATTTGTCTGATTAATTACTTTTTATTTTAAATCATGATTTAAGCATAACACGAAAAAATATTTTGATCATACATTTTTAAAATATTTGCTGAGATAGTAATATTTACTCACTGGTGTAATTTGAGTTTAATTTTCTTATTTAATTTACAGAACAAAATATGGAAGAGGCCAGAGGGTTTTGCTTACTCTAACCCTTCTCATCTATTGAATTAACTATAAAAATTCAAAAATTACACTTTAAAGTTAACAAATATTCAATTTATAATTATTTTTCAAAATAATTTGTAATATAACAATATATAAGAAGAACAGTTAATAATATATGTATAGTTAAGAACGTAAATTAAATTAGATAGTAGCTATAGATGTGTATTGTGAAAGTTTTTTGAGGAAACTTATTCAACAATTGATAATAACATAACTAATATACATTAATAATACTATAATATAATGTGAAAAAATGACAGTGTACATGGGTGGCTTCAGGGACTTGATAGGAAGGAGGATGGTGGTGCACGACTATAAAAAGAAAAAAGAACCTTTTTAATTGAAATATAATTTTTCTACATATTATCTATAATGATAATTTTTGGTCTGGGTATTTGTGGCTCATAGAGCCCTTTTAATAACAATGTAAATGTTATAGAATTACAATTTTAGAGTAGGTACTATTTTAAAACTGAATATCGGGGATATTGAAAAATCAGTTTCCACGTAACTTTTTCAGAGGATTTAATTGAGGTTAGCCAAGTATTTATAATACATTATACGCAATGATATTCATAACCCACCTCTATCACCAATTCATACTAAATATAAATGGGGATACAGCTTTGAATAAACATAGGCTGGTGCTACTGATAAGGTTGGTATAAAAATAAATATAATTATTTTAAAATATAGATTTTATTTTATTTCTCATAAATTTGAATGACCTATAATACTAGCTTCGCCAGTGAATATATTAATGTTTAATTATAATTATACTTACATAGCTGATATGTTGTCATAGCCGACGTTGTCAGAATATTATTTATCCTGATTACCGTTATATACTAGATAACTGTGATCTCGATCAAAATTGTCCACGCGAAAAGCATTCAAAAACTATGAAATTAACACTAAAATCGGTTGTTTCTCATAATTTTTTACATGTAACCCCCTTACCAACCCACCCCTAGTGGTGTTAGGAGTTTCTTATCTCCACAGTATTTTTTTTCTATATAGTAAGTCATATGTATATCAAGTTTGGTTGATATTGTTCCAGGCGTTCCAGAGTTATAGTGGAAGATACGCATACATGCATACATACATATACATATATACCAACTTACATACGCATACATACACGGTGCATTTTTCAAGTTCGGAAACTAGATGACATAAATGTCGCCCAGTGAAAATATTTTGTTGCCTATTGGATTTTATTATTGAAGACTGGGCGGCATATTTCATTTTTTAATTATAAATATTTCAATGTAAAATAATTGGGTAATGAATGATTATGGATAAATATATGAAACTGAATATATGCAAAGACATTTTTAATAATGGACTTGTTGATGATTATAATCAAGTATTAGTATACCTACTTCGATTTACAATCGTATTAACTTTACACAATTCTAAGGACAATTATATAATATATCTGTGAGAGGGTGAGTGGTGACGTAGAAACTATTTTCTGAAATTAAAATACAGTTGAGTTTTGTGCGATGAAGTTATTGATATGCGACAGAAAAATTTCTGTATCATAACAAACATACAAAGATCAAAAAACTTACAAAAATCATTCATTAATCATAAACGTTTATGAAATTTGGACCTAAATATATTGTATATACCTACATATATAAATCGGTTTGAAAATGGTAAAAACCCCATATCCAAAAGCGGGACAAAAAGCGTCCCGTTAAAGTTCGTGGAGACAACGGGACAATGCTGCGAAAAACGGGACTTATGGTCATTCTAGTGTACAGTTATTTTTGATAAACTTTTTATTGTCGTCTAGCGAAAATACCTTAAAAAATGCACTTTACATACATACATACATACATACATATATACATACATACATATATACATACACATATACATCATATAATAATAATTAAAATTATATAAAAGATAGAAGATTGTATACATTAGGCATATTATATACTTATATCTACTTATTATATAAAATTACGATTACCTATTAATATTATTATTTTAAATTTTTAAATGATTGACATCTGAATCGTAATAATAGAAAAATGTAAACATACTATAGATAAGTAGATATTTAAAAAACATAGATTTTTAAACTGGACAAATTACAGTTAGATATCTATTAAGATATTAAATAAATACAAGTTTCATATTTTAAGTTACCTATCTAGTTAAAACTATATTAGTATTTATAATATTGTTCTAAACTGTAATTTTAGTATTGATGGCCATCTGGTAAGCATACAAAATAGGATCAAAGTATTTTTTTTTTAAATGTGATTTGTGTATTATAATATATAGGTCGTGAAAAATTCAAGATTAATTTCGCATGCACACGGCAAATATACGCATATTATATTTAATTTTTAGCCATTCATCACCCGCGCTGTACACACACTATATTTTTACGTGCACAACATAATATTATTATTACATTTTTCATATTTCGAAATAAGTCATTTTTTTTTGACGTTTCAATACTCATCTTTACATGATGACTATATAATTTTAGTACGCATACAATATATGCATATATAAATAAAGAGTTGGTTGCTGAAAAAAACCATTTAAGTAACTATGATGGGATAATTGGTTATAGGTATTTAAAAACCGGATTGTAAATATTATGTAAACCAATTTCATGAACTATAGTAATATTCAATTACTAGTTGTCATCTTGCAGTTAAAAATTTTAAATATCGACCATTTTATTTTAACGAATTTTAATCATTATTCCATATAGGCATGAAAACATTAGCTTAGAAATGATATTTTTTAGACGTTTACTCGTATAGAATCAAATGGGGTACCTAATGAATATGTTGTGAATGTGGGTAAACGGGAACAACATTATTAGAAGTCGTAGTTTTAGTGAAAATGTGTTTCGATGTTGTGCACTATTTAATTGATATTATTTTGACCTTATGTCGATTAATTACTTTGAAAATCACCTTATTTCACAACTATGATATAAATCGTTTCAAATAGTCCCAGAGTATAATCATATCCAATGTATACAAATTGATATATGGATTTACATTTACCCCAAAAATATGGGGTAAATGTAGATTTATGGGATAATTGTGAATACGCTACATTTTATAAAATAATTGGAAATTTTTATATGTAGCCATAAAATTATTGTTTTTAGATGTGTGGCTAAATGATAATGTTAAAATAACAAAATAAAAATTATCCAAAAAGTTAAAATTTTAGAAAATGAAGACACTTGTATATTTTGCTTATTGTTATCACCTCGATCCTATAGGTAGTGTTTTAGATGTGAAGTAATTCAAAAACATTGTATTCAATTACTATTTAATTGTATCAATTAAAAAAATATATATATTCATAATTCGTACATAATATTTAAATTAAATTATGTATTCTATGGAATAGGTAGGTATATGTATATATTATAGATAATTTATTTTTATTTTGTAACACAATATCGTAAAAATGAATTTTTATTTTCTAAATATAGACGTACCTACAATGCTTAATGATTATATTATATACTTTTACTTCATTAATTTTAAAGGTTATTAAATATTTTTAAGCTATATATAAGGTCTTTTGTGAAAAGTAAACGGAAATATTATCTACCTACTATATTTTATATGCACAGTGCGCACCATTAAATCACCCGTTAAAATGTTATCAATGTGATCGAGTTCTAGTTAATATGTAATGGTAAATAGTAATTTAAAAATATTTAAAGCCTTGAAAAATATCCTATACTATCACATTTAAAAAATACTTAGATATAATCCAATATTGCATAGGTAATTAATACCTATAATTATGGTGACCATAAATATAAAACAAAAAAAAGTTCAAAAATGATCATTTGGTTAAATGTACAAAAAGTTATACCTAGGTATAATATAAGTATATATATATATATATATATATACAAAGTACAAAATAAATTAATTATGATATGTTTTTATTAAATTAAAAATATAAGGTAGGTACCTAAAAAGTTGAAATATAAATTTTACAGAAAACACGCTCTTTATTCTTCGACGAAATAATGTAAATAATATTATTATATAATATTGTATACATTTTAATATAGCTAAATCATAAATTAAAACGAAAAAAAAAACTCAATATTAAAGTTTTAGTATTTATGTCGATTTTAGGTGAATCACGTTTAGATGCAAATTAATTCAACGTTTGGGTACATCACTTTCATAAGAAAATTATACGTTTGGATTTGGGTAGATCTATCATATAGTTTCGAACATACTTTTTGATTTTGATTTTTTGGTACACTTTTAGGATCATAGCTGGATGAAATACAAAACCATCACTAATTTGTCCATTTGAAAAATGAAAAAGTCTGATCAGTAAGTAGTGGAAGTACTTCGCTCATCAGATGTCATTAGAGATGGATGTACTTCTATTATCGGATAGAATACTCTTGGTAAATGTACTGCATTTAAAAGATATGATATGATAAAGCAATCATTGCATTCAATAAAACGATTCTGAGTGAAGTTCGGTATAGTCATTTTTAATATTTTTAAAATAAAACAAAATTACCTTTAAATAGCCAATTAAAAAAATATCAGTTAACATAACAACTATTTATTTGTTATTTTGTTATTTCCCCTGAATTTATAAAACACTGCATACTGCATACACCGTATAAAAGGTATTTTTTTTTACGCTCGAGCAAACTAGTGGGGAAATCAAAAAATGACCTCTTAAAAATACCAACTAGAATCAATTTGCTATCGTTAACATTCAAACTCCAAAAACTTCTTCTCCACTTTTTTTAAATGAGAAGTTGATTATAGAAAAAATAAATAAACCTTATTGTAAAACAATGATCGCTATGCTCAGAATTTAAAAATTAATACAATTTTACTTTTTAAATTTAACATTTAGTATTATTTATATTGGGAATGACTGTGAAATTAGAGATATACTGTGTACACTACATGTAGTTCATTGTATTTAAATACCTTCTCAATTGATATAGGGGGGAAGGAAATTCACAGTAATGGAAAGGGGAGGGACAATTGATGTCGACAAATGATGAAAAAAATAAATATTAAAAATCATTCTAGGATTCGGAAATTGAAAGTTTTTTCATTTTTAAATATCTTAGATGATGCTTAATGAATATTATTTTCCATTTTATTTTATTTTTAGGTAATTTTTTCGTAACTTTTAAATGTTTTACTCGAGTTTAAAGAAAATTTAGGAATTAATATTTTTATTTTTGATATTGGTATGTTGGTCAAAAATAAAACATAAAAATGTGTTTTTATGGCATATGAATCTAATTATGATTTTGCCATTTTATATTTATTATAATTAACGTTTTTATTATACATTATTTTAAATTTAAGGTAATTTTTCTGCAACTTTCATATTGATGACTATTTTATTTTATTGTTTTGTATTTTTCCAATCTTTATAAATTATTATTCTTCATTATTTACAAATTTTAGGTCATATTGAAATTTTACATAATTTTAACTGAATTTATTACTTTAATTTAATAGGTACTTCATTTTTATTAATTGTATTTTTATAATTTTTAAATGTATAATAAAATTTCTGGCCCTTAATACAATTTTGTGTTTTGAGATTTAGTGGGAAATGGTCATCCTGCGTCTTATAGAATGCAGGATTATAATCAGGATCTTGAAAAATGTATAATTAACTTCGTTTTCGTTATAAATCTTATGTTGAAAAAATTCGTATTAGCCTCCCTCCCCTGAACTATACTGTGGTCTGTAATGTTTTCATACATTTTTGATGGGTATATTAAGTTGTACAATGGCAAAGTTTTAAGATGTTTTTTTCATAATATAGAATAGTCAAACGTGTACAAAAGTACTAAATATGGTCCTATATTAGTAGGTAATAACTAATTACTAATAGTCTTACATAGACTGTATAGCCAGTATTATTTAACTCTGTAATTAAAAAACCCAAAATGTTTCTGGCTACGGAATATTCTTTGACGATTGTTCAATGTTTATAAATAAATAATCTATTGGAGTTTTCAGTACCTATTCCAAAAGTCACAGGGTGAGATTAAAAGGGGTAGGAAAATTTAAGATTTAAAATTCTGACTACATTTTGAGTGATCGATCAATACTATGTTAATACACTATGTTTGCTTACAAATGATGAAAGCTCTCCAGTCTTAGAAATTTAATTTAATTTCTTCACAAATTTCTCAAGAGTATGTATACGCGCAGTATATCTACTCATGACTTTTCAATATAATCTTAAGAGTATACATTATGCCACTATGGGAACACCAATGACAATAATAAATTATGTGTCAACTCCCTTCTCATATAATTTTCCATCAGTCTACTATAGAACTTAAGTTAATTTTAAAAACACAGGTAGGTATATGTTAAAGTTCATTTAATCTTAAAAATGTGTAATATATATTTAAATTATCAATAAATTGTTTTATTATTGGATTATATTCAAAACGTGAATTAAATTAAATATATTGATATTTTTCAACCAAACAGTGTAATTAGGAAACCATTAGGAATAAAGATAAATTACCAATGTTTTCACATAGAATACGTTGGTGGTTCGTTTGAAATTGGAATAGTATAGTTAAGGAATCCCGGTTGTCGGACTGCAGTTATTACAGTACGAGTACTTATACTGCAATACTACAATTACTTTGCCGCGCTCACCTATATAAGAACTGTTGTATTTTAGATTTTAAGGCTATGAAATGTTATTGTATTTGAAAAAAATGTCTAATAAAGCCTCTGTAGTTAATTCAAAAACGTTTTCTTACATGATTTAAATAAATACTGACCGGGAAAATCGAAAATCCATTTTTCTATAATATTTTAAATAATCTTTCTATTTTATATTAATATTATATTATGTGTTTAACTTAAGATTTATTAATATGGCCATAGGTATATGAAATTATTTTAGCATTTTTTTCTGCTCAAAAATATGTAATAACCGAAAAAATACATTATAGTTTCATAATTATAGTGTAAGTACCTAGATAGAATCTAAAATTATAATTCATGGTTTGTTTATTTAATTCGTTGTGTTTATAAGTATGTGTATTTAGTCGTATAGTAATTGTTATTATATCTCGTAGTTAAAATAGTTATTTTTTAAATATTGAGATATTTTGTTCAACTTCAGTAATCACACCTACCTATTCATCATCTACCTATTTAATTCGGATAATATATTTATGTGGTATAAGAAATTTGAATAACAACAATAAAGCAAAAATGATGAAATTAACAAAATCATAGGAGTTTAATAAATTATATTTTTAATGAAAATTATTAAATTCAAATTTCAATCGTTATATGATTTATTTATTTATATTGTTGTCTTGTTAATTGATTTTTTCGTGTAAAATGGAGTCACAATTATTTACATACCTTATATATAAGAATTATGTAGGCATTTTCGTATTTAAATTTACCATTAATATACATACAGATTGTAAATATACTTTTTTAATTAAAAAATACTTTAAAAGTAAATAAAAATTACTAGTAATTAAACGATGTAGTTTAAGGAAATAAAAAGTAGGTAGGTAAATGGTATTACTCGAGCGTTATGCAGCTATTTTGTATGCAATATTTTTTTCAGATTTTTAAACATATTATTATATAGTGTAATAATTATATAATTAATAATTTATGCAGTAACGATCGTTAAATTTAATTTTGAATTTATCATAATTCATTACAAACTTAACAATAGTAAATGTATTTTAAAATAAACAAGGCTCCCTTATATAACTCAAAAGGAATAAGGGAGGAAGAAAGTATAAAAAAAATGTTAATTTACCTAAAATTATAAAAAATATACTTTTTTTTCTATAAAAATATAAATGATCAAAATAGTAGGAGAGATCGTGAACTAATATGAAGGTGCTCTGTAATAAAATAGAAATATATTTTTATTTTAGATACTGAACGAAGAAAAGATGGAGGAATATATTGATTTTGAGATTACGTGTTTTTTTTATGCATGTGTATATTTTTTCGGGTAGAAGGAGTCAAGTAGAAGTTTTGGACTAAAGAGCTTTTTTGATAGAAAATTAGTTTTAGTTGGTACTATAAAGAGGTCATTTTTTAATTTTCCTAGTAGTTTTCTAAAGTATAAAGAATAATTACCTTTTATAATAGAAATATTTTATAAATATAAGGGTAATAATAAAATAACAAATAAAGTTGTCATGATTGCTATTTTATAATATTATATTGCTAAGCTTCACTCATTATATGTATAATGATTTATCTTTGCTTTCAAATTTAAAATTATAATAATACTCTATCCTAAAACCGAAGGAACGATAGACCAACTTCCATCATCTGTGCCTAAATGACTTTTTTAAATACATTTTTAATAATAAAATGTATTAAAGGTAGGTCAAAACCATTATTAAAATATGCATAATATTTGTATGCAATTAGGAAGTGTATTTTTCACATTAATATTTTTATTACTTTATAGTAAATTGTTACCAAAACCAAAGTTAATTTTATAAACGTCGAACAGTCAAACAAAAAAGTTCTAAAATTCTGAATTTTATCATTTGAAATAAGAAATCATAAAAATGAAAATGTATATATATCCATATATAGGTGTATACTTTTATACCGCTGGTTACATGAATCATTATAAAACACATTGGTAGGTAACTAAAATATTATATGCCAGGTGTTTATCTACAAAAATTGAAATTTCGTTTTATTTGAAAAAAAACATAATAGAAAGATTACCTATCTTTTAAAATTAATATGTCGAACCCTAAACAAAAAAAAAATAAAATATTTGCTAGCTAGAAATTATTTTATAATACGTTATGGCACTGACATTTCATAAATTATTTTCAACGCCACAAAAAATGATTTAAAATTAAAAATATAAATTTACGAACAAAAATATGTTATTCGAAATCAAGAGATCCCTTTCAGAATCTAAAATCATAAATATATGTAAAACGTTAATAGTCATTTGACAGAAAATAATGGTTTTGTGAGTTAAACTGTTCTGTTTTCATGCACCTTTTATTATATAAATCAATCGTTAAAAATAAAATTCGAAATTTTTTTTTCGGATTTTACAATTTCTAATTATATGTGTATATACTTAATTTTTCAATGTATTACATTGAAAATATAATATACATATTACACATGATTTTCTGGCAATATCTTTGAGTTATTAAAAACTGGGTACTATAATTATATTATATCGGTATAGATGATGCAGTGTATTATGTTTATATTCGTTTGTTTGATTGTTATAATATTATTTACTACCGTTTACCCGTACAACCCCCGCCCCTTCCCGACTATCGATGTTTTATGTGCATGCATACAAAAACTATACCATAATATTATACATAATATATAGACTTAATACTTACTTAAAAAAAAGGAAAAGGAAAAAAAAACAATAATTTTCGCACGATTTTATCAGGCTGGTATGTCACAATATTGTTTACGGTGTCCGCTATAATACGCCGGGCAGTGGCGACAAGTGGCGTGCACTAACTGTGCCAAAGCTCTCTCGGTCCAGTATCTTGCGCGCTCGCGCTCGCGGGAGAGGTGAAAGTGATTTGTCGTAGGATTACACCAGGTGCGCACCGCACTGTCCGCGCTGCCTATATGCACGCGATATTACGAGTATAATATGAAAAATACGTATCGAAGTAATATTATATATCGTCGGAGGAGTTGTATTAATTTCAATATTGATAACTATCAAAATACGATATAGAAGAAAAAATTAAATGTATAATATATTGTAATATATATGTAATATATATATCATCATTCGTTGTCTGAGCGAAACGTGTCGGCCTAAAGGTATATGCATTATATGGGATATATAAATTATTATCATGATTTTTTCGCTACAGATTCGGACGGCACGAGGTCGACAGGATTCCTTTCGACCAATTTCAGGTTGACAGTTATGAGTGTTCATTTTGCCGCAATTGCGATCAATCTTCGTCTTATAAGCATTGTATATGTTATATTTCACCGTTACGATTTTCGGGTATACCTACGTGTTTTTAGGGTTGATCCTTATCACCCGAAAAAATACGATCCGTCAAGAGTATGGTTAAACAGCTATAGAGGTTATGCAGTACAGTGAGTAGCCATCTAAAAACAAATTTCGTGTCTACAAAATTATTTTGCCTAACCCTTTAGTTGAATAGTTGAAGTTAACATATGACATTTACATTATTTTATTCGATAAATGAATAAAATTAAAAATCAAATTGTAAACCCTAAATCCATTTCATTAATACCAATTTACTTCAAATGGGTTTCTGCCACTTTTTGTATTATTTAAACAATATTGATATACATGTTATGTAACTATATATCGATTAAAAATTATATTAGAAAATAGTGCTGGATAGATAAGGAACTGTCTGTGTACGTGGTTAGTTTTTACTTTCTTAAGTAATTGTTCGTTTTTTTGACTCTAATATTGAGCCCATATTATGCTGATATACCTGTTAGCTTTTGACACGCGTCCCAGTTAGCTCTTTTATCGGCGTACTGTGTATGCAAATTCGTTCATACTGCACAGGTTTGAATATGAATCGAGTTTTGAGACAGGAAAAAGAGGTGTGAGATACGATCGATACGAATATTCAGGGAATCGAAATTCCCAATAGGTATTTATTACTTTCGTGTTATAATTGACTTGCCCAATAATATTATTTTTATAATTATATCCATCATTCTAACTCCCCGCGGTCTCCGGACTAGATATTATATTATTAGATTTGAAAGCAATGATAAAACATTGTATTCGAAAAATGATTCTGAACGAATTGGGTGTAGTATTATTTTTTGATTTATCAAAAATTTTCGTTATTTTCGGTAGTATTCCTTTAAATTTAAGAAAACTACTGGGAAAATTAAAAATTTATCTCTTAAAAGTAGGTACTAAATAGAATAAATTTAATACCACAACTGGATTTCTACACTATCCAACCTTGATTTAAACTCTGCAGTTAACACATTCACTGATGCCCTCACAACTCAATTCTGCGTTTAGTCCCTATAACTCACTTTTTTAAATCTACTTTTTCTACCTGTTATCCAAGGAACTTAAAGACTTAGTGTATCGTATAAATAAAGATCAAATCAACATTTTACCCTGCTAACTATAAGACTTTTTCCCTGCTCCGTGCAAAATATAAATACGAGTCTAAGATATATTTTAAAACCTCTATTAAACGTACTGAAAACTTTTTGTTTGAGACACCTAAGAAATTCTGGGAATTTGTATGGAAAAATCGTTCTTATAACGCTGTTCCAAAAATAGTTTCATTTGTTGGAGTCAATAGCTCATGTGAACAAGAAACTGTATGTCAATTATTTTTCTTCTGTATATTCTTTGAGATCAGTTTATTATAATTTGCAATTCTTAAAGTTACCATTTGATTTACCTAATTCACCACAATTAGCCTATCACTTTTCCTAATCACCTCTACCACTTTTCCTTTCATTATTATTATTATTATTTAAAATATTTATTATTAAACATTTAACTATTAACATTACATAAAATGTTTATTATTAAACATTTAACTATAAAGTTACATCAAACGTATAAGATTACAAAATGTTTATTAAAATGACAGGTAAACTCGTGGTATTTTATTGTGTGTTACCGTGATAAAATCGTAATGTAGTTTTGGGTTCTAATTAAATTTCTTATTAGCTATAATTACAAATCGTATTTATTTTCTATGGCCCTAAAATACACGACCATCTCATACTTTGAGCAGCCCACCGAGATTTCCTCGGTTGCTTATCTTGCCAATCAGGCCTTGCTTATTGTTACTCTTTTAAACATAGTCAACTTCTTTGTTTTGCTGACGAAATGAAAATATTTCTAAAGACGAATTCTTTCAGTGATTGCCGTAAACTTCAGGATGGTCTTAATAGTTTTGTTGCTTGGGCTGAAACACTAGGTCTTACAATTATTGTTAAAAAATGTTGTTCGATGATATTTACCAGTATTCGCTCTCCTATAACATTTTCTTATTCTGTAATGAAATAAGCCTGCTCCCTGTTGATACCAGCATTTGTGATCTTGGATTTACTTTCACTCCGTCTCTTTATCCCCGTGTTCACATTAATAATACTACTAGCAAAGCTTCAAAAGTATTGGGTTTCATTAGAAGAATATCTGGTGAATTAAACCCTCCAACTCTCTAGAATCCATTTATTGTGCTCTTGTTAGGCCAATTGTTGAGTATGGCACAGTTGTAGGGACCGAAAGCTGACGCTAGTAAACAATTTGAGCGGGTTAAGAGAAAATTCTTGAACTTTGCAAAACATGCCTTAAATCAATTAATTGCACTCCTCATGACTATACTCCAATTCTTCATTTTCTTAATTTATCCTCTTTAGCTGGCCGTTGACACTCTTATAATCTTTCTTTTCTCCGTAAGCTCCTTTCTGGTTCTCCCCTTCTTTCTAGCACTAATTAATTTAAAGGTTTCTGTTCGACGCACACACAATAATTCTAATTTTTTTATTCCACATTGCGCTACAAATTTTTGAAGAAATAAGCCACATAATGAGGCTTGCCAATGATGATCCGTCTTTCCTTTTTTAATATAAACATATCTTATTATTGTTTATATCTTTTTATGTTATATATGTCATCTAATACCTATTTTTATGCACTAGCCCATTTTTATTTTAATAAATAAATATCAGAGAACTTTTTACCTAAAAACGTATACTAGAATTATTCTACCCCAAAAAGTGTATAGGTACCTACATACACGACATTTTTAATATTTTTAAATAAAAAAAACCATGCATTCGTTAATGCTTGAAAATTTTTTCCAAAATATTCGCATATTATTGGTTATATATTAAGGATTGGTACCTTTTGGGTTTTCCGGTTTTCAATATATTTTTTAGTTTTTTCAAGGTTCCAATTTTGGTTCAGGTTTTTTAAAAACTAGTTCCGGTTTCAGTTAGTATCGTTATTTTTCGGTTCCAAAATGTATTTTTTTTAAAAATTGTTATTGTGTAGATATATGTAAGCATAATATAAAAATTGACTAAGTAATAATATTAGTTGTATATTGCAGGGATTGGCAGTTCAAAGTAACTAGATGGTTTTATAAGTATAAAGATAAGTATTGAAACTTAAAATATTATTACGAACTGATATAAAGTTTATTTTATTATTTTGAAAAACGAATTAATTAATGTATTTTATGTATATGATAAAAACAATAAGAACTAAGATCTTATTTTAATATGTGTATATATGTTTTATTATTAATAATTTTTCATAATACTAATATTACCTAGCGATTATTACTGTATTTGAAGTATTATGTTTTAAGTATATTGTAGTATACTTTTCAAATATTAAAATATTAAAAGACAGCTCGAGCTAAAAAAAGGGTACGGTGAGCCGTCAGTTGTTAATTTCAGACTTGGGTTGTATTCAGAATTTTTTTTTTTTTAAGTATTATTCCTTGAAAAAAATATTTTTAAGTTTCCAATTATATATCTAAAAGAAATATGTTAGTATGTTTCTGTATGACTCAAATGTAAATTATTTTCTCAAAATCTAAATTAATTAGAACTCCTCAAACATACATTATTAACTGTTTAAGTTTAATTAAATAATAATATAATTATTACTAGGTACTTAATATATTCATTATTGAAATGTAGTACATTTAAGTAGATAAGAAAAATTATTCTAAAAATATTTGGAATACTATTTACGAAGTATTATAAATACTTTGGGAGTACCATAATCATAAATTGTTCGAATACATATTCCGAATACTTTTATTGAAAGTATTTTACTCAAGTCTGCATTTCTAATATAGACATATAGTAGATAAATTATAACATATATAATCAATATTCAATATACCTGATAATGCTTATCAGTTAGAGTTTGGGAGAAAAATGTTCCCATAGAATATGGTTAAGTATAACTTGCAGGCAAAGGTAGTAAGCTAAATTTCCATATATGTAAATATTGTAAATGGAATATTATTTTTAAACTAAATTAACAACATTTTAAACTCGAATGATACTGATCTATTGTCCATACAAATACATTATAAAAATACGTAAAATATACAATCGTCCTATACATAATATTACTTATATATATATTCATTGAAACGGAACATATCATCTGATTGAAAAATCGAGTTTAAATATAAGGATCATATAGTTCTTCGTCTTATCATCTTTAATATTAGTAATAACTAGGGAACGGATTTATATGCACAAAACATCCTCAAAATGTGCATTTAAAATGTAAAAATATGCATTAAATATGCAAAAAAAAGTGTAAAAAAGTTAAAAATATACAAAATAAAATTGATATTATTTTAATAAAAATTATATGAATCGTACACATTCCTTGTTGGATAAAGTCTACTTATTATACTCTGGAAAATTGTTACTCGTGATTAATATATTATAAAATATATATATATAAAATATTTTGTATTTAAAAACATAATTTAACACATTTTTATAGCTGGAAATAAGAACACATGAACATATAAGTTAAAAACAAAAATATACGTTAAAAATAAAAATAAGCACAAAAATATGACAAATATGCATTAAATATGTAAAATAAAATTTGTGTTATTTTAATAAGGATGATATAAATCGTGCACATTTCTTATCAGATTTAAAATAGCTTATTCTAAAAAAAATATATGAATTTACATTTAAATCCGTCCCCTAGTAATAACATACAATTAAATATGACGAAAATAACTACAATTTTTCAATCTTAATATAAAATAAAATAAAGTAAACGGTAAATAAAATTTAAGAACCGTAAAAACCCCAGTATTTTTCATTTTCAAATAAGGGTTCCAGTTTCAGTTCTTTAGGGTTTTTAGGTTTTGGAACCGGTTATTTTCTGTTTTATATATTATTTTGAAATTTTGTAATATAATATTATAATATATAATAAATAACGATTATAACAATTAATAACATAGGGCATAGTAAATGGTATATAGTATATGTTGAGTTTTTAAAACTAATAAAGTATATCCTAAGTGAATATTGTTGTTTTTAGGATATTAAAACATCATATTTGCAGATATTAAATACCACTTATATATGTCTATTGTAAAACTTAAAATCATAAAAATATGTTCAAAATGTATCAAATAGCCATCTAGGTACCTACTTAAATATTTCCGTAATTTTAAAGTATTGTTTGGATTATACTCGAAATTATAATATGTTATGTAAATGTAATTTAAACAGGATAATAATATGTATTTATGATTTTGTTACACAAGTAACTAATTTTTCATTTTATAATAAATTTTTTATTCCTTCTGAAAAATCACGATTTACACATAGGAACTTAATTATTATAAAAACAAGTACTTATATAAGTGATTGTTAAAACTATTTATTGTGTATGTATAATTTTGTATATCTCATTAAATAATATTCTTCAACAATGTTAATTAAAGTGATATATAACTTGTGTTAGTTAAAAGTATCAAAAAAAAAAAAAAAAAAATTAACTAACAATATATGTTTATGTATAAATTTAGTTTAGCTTTTGATCATTTAAAATTATACTAAGCTATTAAAATAAATGTATACCTGTTTTAAACAAGTTTAAAATTTCCTAGATTTCCTATCATACATCAGTAAGTACAAACATAATATAGGTATATATAATATATATATATATATATCAATAATACAGGACAAATAATGATGTGGTATAATTATAAATAATAGATCATATAGATATTGTTCGAGTTGAGATTACCTTGACTATGATGACGAACTCTTCATATTTCATCAATAAGTCTATTAATAAATACATATGTTACCATCATGGTTAGTTTTTCTATTCAAATTATTTTATAAAAATTGATTAGGTACCTTTTTAATAAGTAGTAATCGGAATGAAAAAATAAATATTTATGTAAATTTTAAATTTTGATCCAAATGAGATATGAATTTTAATAATTATTGGCGTGAAGGCCATTTATTCTATAGAACGATGTTTGTAGGTAGTTATATTTTGTATTGGTACCTAAATAATGATTTTTTTTTTTTTTTGAGGAAAATTACCTACCTAAATTTTTACAATTAAAATATAATTTTATTTCCAGTACTCTTCTCTGCATTGTCGTATTTTATAAGAAATTACTGTCTCGTGTTTTTTATTTTTTTAAATAATTATTTTTTAATTAATAAACCATTTATCTATAAACTTCAAAAAGACTTTAGAAAATATATTTAGTAATAATTATTTATTTAAGTTACTTTAAAAAAACGTTAATATTGATTAAAATTAAATGAAATCATAAAAAAAAAACCGTACAGATACAGATGATGGAAGATACCTAATCTAATCTATCCTGTCTATCGTCCCTTCGGTTCTTGGGCAGGATAGTTATTATTATTATTATTATTATTATAAATTTTAAAGCAGAGATAAATCATTGCATTTGAAATACAATTCTGAGCTATGCTTTGTAAGTACTTAAAATAGTATTAAAAAAAGAAAAAGAAAAACAAGTATTTATAACAATTTTATTCATTATTTTATTATTTATCTTAAATTTATAAAATATTTCTATTATAAAAGTTAGTTTTAGATTTCTAAACACTTCTTTAGACACTTTATATCCTCGTTGTATCCGTCTGCCCGTCCGTCTATCCGTAATTACTACTACATAGTTACAATTATTGATTTGGTTACGAGGGATATAGATATTATTTATAAAAATAAATATATATTATAAAAAACAACAATATAATATATTTTTATTGTTATTCATTTTACTTGTATATACCTATATTATATATAAGTAAAATTAATATATATCATAAAAAAAATAATAAATTAAAAATTAAAAATTAAAATGTATCTAGAGTATTCGAAAAAAGATTATGAGTAACAATTAGTTTCACCCATAAGTCATTGTCAAATGAATAATACACAAACAAAAAAACAAAAAATTAAAAAAATAAACCTCATTATAAAATCAATAGATTCCTCACTATGCTTAAAATCCAAAATTTGAAAATTAATAAATATAATATATAAAATATATGTAAATAATAAGAAACTAATTATTAAACAATGACTAGTAACTAGTTACTAGTTTTCGTTTAATTTAAATTACAGGAAAATTAAAAAATATCCTCTTCAAACTACCAATTAGAACCGATTAGCTATCAAAACAATTTTACCCTTGCTTAACTCCTTCAATTACCCCAAAACATGTATAAAGTTGAGTCATTATCACTAAATTTATCACAAATTACTTTCTTATGGTATTGAACAAAATAGGGGGGTACTGAATCAACATTTCAAATGTTCAAAAATAATGACCATCCTATTGTATAGTCATAAGAAACAAAACAAAAATGAATAATCTTAAAACTAATGGATCGCTCGCTTCGTTCAGATCTAAAAGTATTACAAAACTATGTTGTTTTATTCCAATTAAAATATTATCTAAAATTTTAATTATCAACATTCTATCCCCCACATTAATTTTATAACTATACGTAGACTCTGATATGAGTAAATATGATGATAAGATTAATATTTAAAAACGTCCATACCATCCTTTGGCCTTAGGCCTCTACAAATGTAAATTTAGCTCTGTCGACGGGTATATTTACTTCGTAATAGAAACTGAGTTTTTGTTCAAATAATATGGATAAAAATAACAGAGAAATACATACTACCTAGTCAGTCATATGTAAACGGTTTTTAAAAAGGATTTAGTTCTCAAGCTTGTCAAATAATCCGCTTGTGTGTGGAAACCCATAATCGAGATCCTCGAATTTAATTCCGTAATAGGAAATTCATTGAAATCGAGCCTTAGGAATCAAATACGCCGTTTTCCACAAACGTCCGCACGTAACAGACCTTGTGTTATCATTTACATTACTACAGCTCATGATATCTGTTGGTATTTTAAGGCTTCTTAAAAAATTAGAGGACCCAGTCTTAATTAACAGACCTCTTGTTGTTGACGGATTTGGTCTATCGGGGTCGAAAGATTTTCATTTTCGCGTTAGTGGGCACTGTGAAAGACCTTGTTCATCAAATAAAATTCATCAAGGACCTACGGATTTTATATGTCAGGCTCAATCCTTCAAAATGTTCACTTGTGTATGGCCGGCTATTGAGTTTTTGAAGTTATATTATTATTACGAGTACTTACTATTATAATTTTTAATGCTTAATTTTAATTGGTTATATATGCATTATGCATCGTACATTATCGATGTTCATTACCGCAAACTATGTATTGGGTTTAGTAAAAGTACATTTAGTGTATAAAATAAACGATCACAATTGGAAATATGCGTGCATTATAATATTTTAACTTCAAAATCATTCGTCTTAAAGTGCGTGTGTAACCAGATCACGATTCTTTTATTCAACGACATTGTTAATTGTGAACGTGCCACAAAATGTTGCCAGCAACACCAGTGAACGACAACTTGTCCTCATAAAAATGTAGCTACGTAATAAATTATCGTTGATATTTTGAATTTAATTATGGTGTTTTAGGAACAATATATTTTCGCTATACGTACTTACGTATGACCAGTTTATTTATTATTACATTTCCACTAGGTAGGTAGTTATATATTTCTCGAGGACAGAAACGGTGATTTACTGTCCCTGTCTGCCACACACGCAATTTGTTAATTTAATCATTCTATTTTCAATGTTTACTATCATTACTATCAATCGATGTTGTGATTCAGTAAGGATTACGAAAAATGATTTGAATTCACATTGAATCTATTGAGATCACCCTATTTCCTTTTTTCCTATTTTTTTGCCACTATTTATCTTAAACTCTAGTCAGCTAAAATTTATAATGTGTGAATTTCGAACTCAAGCAGTACTATATAGACTTTATGGAAAATAAAAATCTGTTTTTAGAATTCTTATCATAGACACTAAATTGTTTGTTACTAAACGTTATGTGTATGATTTTTTAGTATTTCGTTGGCGTTGGATATCAAACTAGTAGATACCTAATGAAGGGAAAAGACAGGGTTAAATAGATAAAATGATAAAATACCATTCTTATTCTATGTAAAAAACTGAATTTTGAGAATAAGATAACTTTTGTAACGTTTCCTATTTTTTAGCTTACACCCTGATCATTATTTTTTTAACATTTTTTATAAGTAATTACAATTAAAATTTTCATCATTATTTTGCAAGTTATACCTAATAAAATACGAAATAAAGTCATCTAATATCAAAGAACCGCCATATCTGAGATACCTATAATACAATATAATATATTGTAAAAGAAAAAAAAAATTCTTTAATATTTTATTGAAAAGAAGTCTTCTATAGTCTATATACTTACTATAACATAATATATTTGATTACCTAATAAATCGTCTTAGTTACTCATCTGTCATATTTGACTTGTATATATTTATGAGCTAGGAGACGTTATAACTTATAGGCATCTACGAGTTATTCATTGGATAGTCGGATATTATTCTTAAAAATCACGTTTTTGGACTTAGTCGTTACACATATTATGCGGATCCAGGGGAGGAATGTAGCAACTTCCTCTCCCCCCAACCCATTTTTTATATTGTATTTTACTATACTTTATATGATTTATTATGTAATATAACACGGAATAATCTGAACATGTTATGAAATTTTAGGCTTTTGCCCGCCGCCGAAAATTTGGCTGTGGATCCGCCAATGGGTTAGGGGAATAGTATATTTAATAATTTTTCCTAGATTAATTACAATTTTAACCACTTTGAAAATAGTCATAATAGTTTTTACTATTTTAATTTTGATAATTAACATTACCCGACTAATATTAAAATCATAAAAAAACCAATTGTACCTACAAAATTTAGAACTTTTTAATTTTCAATATTCTCATTTTTCACACTTATATACGCCCTACAACCCATTTACACAGTATTATATGCCTATATTATGAAAGTGGTTTTGATGAATTCAAGTAAAACCAGCGGGGTTGTCATATTAACTCTATCTATCATCTATTTGTAGTACACATGCTCGTGTACCCAAAGTATATACGTACATTTATGCAGATTATATAACTATAAATTATACACCAATATCGGGGGGGGGGGGGAAGGGGACCTGTACGTAGGTTTTCAATACTTATGACCTTTCATAATAATTCGTACCTATATAATATATTACGAAGGATAGTGTAAACAATAAACTATGTTCGAATAACCATGTCAAGTACACGGATAGGGATACCTGATACAGTTTCGTCTGGTCGGTTCCCAAGGAGAGTGTGCGGTATGGATACGCCCGTTCATTAGCTTAAACGGAATGCTTGTATGCATTTAATTTTTACAAGGTGCCCTGAATAATATTATTATCTTCGGTCGAAATAATTGTTGAATGAGTTTAAACTATTATTCGACTCGAACGACATTAATAACTCTACTGCGCGATAATTAATCAGCAGTTTCTATATATATATATATATATATATACGTTATATACACATATGTATGTATTTATTAGAAAACTTAAAACGTACACAAAATATAACTGGTATATATGGTATATGGTTATAACTTCATGTGTCGTCAGTTGTTGTATTATATCGTATATTATTATCATCGTGTTGCACTGATTAAAACGAAATCGGACGAATTTAGAATCTGTATATTATAATAGGCCACCGACATTTAGGAATAATAAAAATAATTAATCAAACATCGAATCATATATGCACTTTGTTGCAGCAAGTCGATAAGTAAATAGTAGCAAATTTACATTAATTTTTGGTAAACTTATTACTTTAGTTAGGTACCTATACAATCATGGATATGTGAAGTATTAATATTTACTGACGAGCAGATTTATAACGCACCGACGACAGATTCAGCCAATTTCCATATCGTTAAATTATCTTCGATAGTAGGACGTTTCGTGTACACTATGTAACCAAATTTTAAAAAGAGGTTTGCATTATATTATTTTATATTTTAGCCTGTATATGTTCTAGTTATTGTTTCATCATATTATTTTATAAAACGAATACGACTTCTATGAAAACGCATTGCTTCACATGTTATGATGTGTTTTACATTTTAAAACGACAATCATTTAAGTATATTTAGGTAATAATCTGGTCTAAATCAGCTTACTGCGGGTTTGCTATAAAGTATTTTTAAACGCCTATTTATCCTTCACTGCACACGGTTATATAGTTATTAAAGGTAGATGCAAATAAATCGTAAATATTAATACTATAATATAATTATAAAAACATTTAAGAACACATTTTGCAATGACATTAGTGATTGCAATCGTCTTCCTACGGGCAGTTTTTTTGCCAAACTATAATTAAGTGATACATTTTATTGACAATATACATTATGCTCTGTTTTTGAAGCATAATAAATAATATCTTAGATCATATATATGTACATATATTCAAGGGTGGTTTCGGGGTTAGGGCAATGACGGAAATTTCTTTCTTCGATCATAAAATAAATTGGAGTAAAACGGCGTAAAAATAAGTTAATGACTTTTTTTTTTTTTTTTGCTTATAATTAATAAATTTCCCCTTCCGTTCAAGACCACTGTATTCACCTCTACATATATTGTGCTCAAACCCATTATAGAGTATAATTATTGTTGTGAGGATTAAAATTACTTTACGCATAAGTTGGGGTGTAAGATAAAAAGATTTTTAATTTGTGTTTTCAAACATTAATTTATTTGTAATTAATACACACGAGTAAATTTAAGTATATCAACATGTTATATAACTTGAGAGTTAGATTTTATTTTTGGTAGGGTAGTACCTATATAGGTATTCTTATATAGATAATATATAGGTACTGTTTTGTCGATGGAGACAATTTTTTTTTACTTTAATAATTTACGATATAAGATTATTACGTTTTAATATTCGAATACTGTTTTTAGTAAAATGTATTTTTGCGTGAATTTTTATTGTATACAATATTTTTGAAAATTATTATAGACGATTGAAAACGACAAGTGAAAATATTAAAAGTGAGATAATAATGTATTATGTTATATTGTTTTAATTTTTATACTCGTCGTATATCCTTTTACTTGATTATTATGAAAAATTGAATGAATTTGCATAGTGAGTTGCTATACTAATCACGTAACTGATTAAATGACTACATTACTCATCGTCTTGCATTTTTTTAGTTGGTACTAATATTTACAATATAACATACACTAATATCATTATAACATTAAATTTGCCATAAGTGTAGATCACATAAATTAAAAACAGGTCGAACTACTCTAATTTAGAAATATAGGCGTATTTTGGTATTAAAGGATCTACCTATATCGTGTATTTTAAACTGGTTGTATTGAATTTATATAGTGTGCGGTAATGGTCTAAAAAAAAAAAAATTACCGCTGGTGATTTATTGTTTATTTATTCAAATTATAATCACTGCATATTGAAGTTCATTGACTATATTATATATTATGAAACACTATTCATTAGTCTTATTGTTACATTTAGAATTTTAGTAAGAGTTAATATAATATTGTAAAAGATAATTTGATTTATTTAGAAAATTAATTATTCTTGTAGTATTGTAGTTAAATATATACGTACTTTATAGATAGAGTATAACTAAGTAATATTTTAACAATTTATATTGATTTTTATTTTTTTAAGTGTAATATAAAATCAATCGATATCTACTATATTTACGGATAATATTGACTACCCATGGATTTTATTGGCGTTATAACTTCAAAATATTTGCTTTCTGAGGTATACCTACTTCTTTGTCAAAATATTATGGTTATTATAACATATTCTTATAATATAGCATTGACATAGTACTCCATGCTTCTGAAGCAGTATAATAGCATATTTGTGCAAGTTTGTTAATATTATTAAACACATTGATACTTGTAAAATTAAATTGAAAAAAATATTTCGTTTAATTTTTAATAAAAAAAAACTATATAACTAAAGGTTAGCCTCACTTTACCTTCGTGATAACGTGGTATAATCGATGTTTTGTTATATAAATAAATTAATTACATTTTGAAAATTTCATTTCAATGATGAACGAAAAAAAGTTATCTATTCAATGTGGTTTCGGACCACTGCAAGAATTATTAGAATAATAAGTTTTAGAATAACGCTAGACAGAATATAGGCTAGACAGTGATTGGTACATCGAAACGAAATTAAAATCGTTATTTGTTAATATTTGTTAATTATAGTCTAGATAATCTGTAAGTGCAGATTTGCAGCTTCATTTAAAATTATGGATATTAATCTTAAATGTATTTTAGTAATAAATAGTTAGCTGAAAACTTTTACACTTATCCTATACCTAGTATTTTTTGTATACAAACATTTTTTTTTATATTCGATATATATTTGATCTATAGCTGGTATACCAATGTGCAGTATTATAATATTATAGTCTACAAAGATATGTTTATTTATTTGTGTACAGGATCAAAAAAATACTAATTCGTTTTTTATAATAAATTGTGTGATTGCGATTTGTACGTGCACTGAATGTATTCTGTTCATTGCCATATAACCGGAACTTTATCGTAGATTATTATTATAATATACTTATGACTGTTCAAAAACAGGTTAGAATATGCTAACACTAAAATATGTAATATATTTATGAGTACCTATTTTTTAAATTTAATAATATGATGGATTTGTTTTTCTTAATTAAGGAAATATTAACAAAGTTAAATCATTTCATCGAGTAGGTAGGTACATTTTTTTTTTATTGTCGAACACGTATAATTAAAATTTTAGATATGCATCACAATATAATATGTTTCAACAGAAATATTGTTTTTATATGATCTAAAATTTTGAGATATCGCGGCAAAATCATAATGACCAGACAAAATGTAATATTTAAAATGTTTCATGATTATCAAATTATAATTATATGTTACTTTTTAACATTGAAGTTATTTATTAGACATATATAAGTACTGTATAATATAATTTAAACACAAAAACAATACGCATAACATTTATTCATATTCGTGTTCTAGATTTAAATCAATATTTTTTAAATTTCATTTAAAAAAACCTTCTAAAAAAAAAAAGTCTTACTGAATTAATATTTTGTTTCACCATATAAATAATAGATTTATGTCAAGACATATTCGTTAGCTTAGACTAAACATAATCGTAACGGCATTTTATTGGAAAATTCCATCAAACTCGATTGTACGTAATGTCGTTTTCCTTGGCTATATTATTATGCAATTTTATTGTTTGTGACAAACACAGTTAGATGTGTCCAGTCCGTGTATACTTATCGTATGAACATCTTGCGTGTACTGTACAAAATGACGGACATTTTGGCGATAATTTTACTGGTATGTGTGATGACAGTTTCCGGTCACACAAATTTCCAGTCACAGCTATGGGTTACAAAAATTTTGTCGGATACTTTGGATGATTATATACCCGACGGAGGAACGGCGTGCAGGCGTCATGGAATGGTGTACCGTGAAGGATTGAAAGGTCTTAAGTTGTGGGCCACTCAAAGTAAGCTCGATAGAAACGTAATTATTATTGTAGGATCAATTTATATTAAAAATAATAAAAAGAAATATCGGGTGTACAAGAACCAAGATCCTGCAGGATATACCGATTTATGCCGCTCGACAAATGTTTAATAGAGATTATAATAAAATTATATTTGTAACAGTGTTACAGGAGACCTGTAAGGTTCTGTTATTCTTCTTCTCTTGTTAATATATTTTTTTAGATTCACAGCGAGTATTATACAACAAGTTATGTATTTTTCTTCAGTCAATACGTTTCAGCAATAAACATGCTGAAAAATTTCACGTGGCGGGTACATTTATAAGTTATCGAGAAAATTAAGAAAAAGCATTTTCATATATTTTTCTAGTTTGATATATATTTTGAGTTAATTAGAGCTTAGATCTCAATAACATCTTTTTGAATGATTTACCATAGATTTCAAACAGTGATGTAACTCTCGAGTTACAAGATGCATTTCGGGGTCGAAAAAGTATTATTTTACAACTTTACAAATGTCTACAATGTTGTAAAATTATATTTGATAAATATCATATCGATCAAACAAATTCAATATTTTAAGATTGTATTCATAATTTTGCATTGATGAGTTGTTTAGTTTTATAATTGATATTTTTGTTCTTTAAAGACATATGGTCGTGTAGATACTCGTACATTAGTAGATAGTATAGTATAATGATGTCTGTAATGTACCAGTATACGTAGTGGCGTATTTAAGTGAGGTGATCTGAGTGATATCCCCCTCAGAGCCTTTTTTTTCATAATCAATTTCCGTTTTTTTTTTAAACTCTTGAACAATACAACTTTATAATATAATAAATTGTAAAATAAAGAATTAATACGTTTGTTATACAGTAGACAATAAATAGAATGGATGAAACACACCAGCGTCATGTTGAAAAACATGGCCTATATAAATACACATCACATAAATGTAATAAATAGGCCAGTTAGTCTGTGCATCCCAAAAGGTTTTTGCTACAACTAAAACTCAGTCCAACTTACGCCATTGCTTTCAAATATACAAAATAAAAATAATTGCTATTTTTTTTTCTTGTATGCAATATACTATACAATTATAGTAAATATAATTGTGTCTATTTTCATTTTAATAATTATATTTTTGAAAAATTAAAGATCCCGGATTAACGTTTTTTATGTTATGCCGATTGTTAAATTTGATTGATTGATAAGTCTTTAAAATTCTAGGATGAAAGAAGCATATTGGTTTATTGCTATGGACCAAGAGAGTAGAATATTAATACGATAAATTCTTTATTTTCCCCGTATTAGGGCTTACTGCCGTGTGTTGTACACATTATTATGATTAAAAAGTTGTTTGCACAGTTGTAGAGGTTAATTGAGTTGTATGACATTCGATGACAAAACCATACCAAAAGCAATTTATTTAATTTTTATAGCAAAATTTTGTAATCATATAATGATTTAGGCCAACTTTATAGTGTATTGATTTTTTATAAAATATTTTATAAAAATTCCAAATACCCATAAAAAAACGTTATGAACATTAATCGAAATTATGCCTCATGTATATCAAAAATGAAGTTTAAAAATTGCATTTTTTTTTCAGTGTATGACGCATCATCTAAATTTCCTACTGGTATCTTAGCCGGCAGTTCTTTTGACTTTGGAAATTTCGACGAATGTTTAGGAACAGTAACAACTGGTTTGGATTTCGAACCCCAATATTGTATTATAAACGTTCGTTTTTCACCTACTCCGAAATTATTTCCAAATTATTACAACATTACACATTCTAAGTTAAATCTATCAGACTCCGTGTGGGAAGCTACAAAGGTTAGTATGTAAATTTCTTGTTTAATATTTGGTCCAATTTGAGCAATATTCCCTGAGGTAGAAATAAATTAAACTAAGTGGAATATACTTTATTTTAACTTGGAGTCTTAGTAAATGGTAAAAAATCAATACTTTCATTAGGTTAATAGCTTATACAATCGTATATAGGTATAAGTGTTCATTTTTTTTTACGCAATTGGTATGTATCACTTATTATTATTATTTAGTATCTAATAATATTACGATACTATAATATACTATATCACTGAGTTATTTATTGATTGTAATATTTTTTTTTTTCATAAAATCATTAAAACATAATAATATTAATCTTACTATACCTGTATAGTGTATATATACAGATTCTTATAATCATATAGGTAATGTATATACTAATTTCCTATATTTGTGTTAAATCACGTTATTATAGTTAATGATTTTCATATAAATATACACTCGATAAATCGAGTTTTAATATAGTTATTAAGTTCCATATTTATTATTTAAACACTATTTGAAAAGTTTGTTTTTATGATCATATTTATTAATTGACTTATATTTAAATTAAAAATGAGAATTTTTACAACATTTAGTTTAGATTTATCATAGATTAATTACATAATATTTATTATTAGATATGTATCTATGTATTTAGTATGATTCCAGTTCGATTAAAATACAACACAACGAAATCAATACAGCATTCTGTCTACCTTCATCGTGTACTTATTCGGATCTACAGACTACGTTATCAACTAAAATAATTTCTTCGTTTAATAAATATCAACTTATAGCTACCGTTACCGTGAATTCGGTTTATTGTATTACACAACAGGAACTCCATCCACCAAAATTGCTGGGCTATCGAATATTTTGGTAAAAATATTTAAACATGTTTGGTATAAATGTACTTTATTGAGTAAATTAGGAATTCTGAAAGTGCAAGAAATCATCTTAAACTATGCATTTAGAGGAATTATTTTAAAACCTCACTGTTCAAATGTTTAATTAAATATTATTCAATTCTTAACAACAATTTAAAGTGTATACATTATATTTTAATTTTTAAATAGATATAACTAGATACCTATAGTATCTATCAAGCTACAAGCTTTTTTAATATACCAATATACCTATAGGTTTAATTATTACATTCTGAATTAAGTGAAAAATGTATTTATTAATTTAATTTTATTATAATGGATTTTCTTTTTCTTTTTCTTTTTTTTTTTTTGTGTAAAAGTGAATATTTCTAATTGTTTTTGAAAAAAATTCGAAAAAGAGCATTTTTGGGGATCAATCATTACATTTGAATTAAAAATAATAATGAATATATATAACACAAAGCGTATCATTACTTATATACTCTGATTTAATAAATATACCTACATATACAGGGATCAGTATAACTGAAAATTCAAGTTGTTTTATTTTAACTCATATTATGTACATAGAATTTACATATTAGTAGGTATATTATAAAAACGGCTGGAAGTGACCGCCAATGTTTTCGATGCGCTCATTACATTTATCAACAATAGATTTTTTTCATACACAATTGCTTGAATAGTGTTGAAAAATTTGTTTCTATGAGTTCTTTGAGATGGATTTAACATGGGTTTTTATTTGTTTCTTGCACGTGAATAAATCACCCGACGCGACGTTAAGTCCAGAGATCTAGCTGGGCACTAAATGATTCCACTTAGAGGATGCCACACCATCCATTTTTAAGGGGTTCAGTATAGGCAACTTTTAAGAAATATTTTGAAAAACGAAAATGAAAATACATTTTAAAAGTAATCTAAAAATAGTCCCATGCCGGCATTATTTTTTATTGTTATATACTCAAGACATATGTTCAAAAACATGTTTACGAAAAATATACATAAAGGCATTTTAAAATGATTTTAGAGGTAATCCATCTGTTATAAAATTATTAAAGGACAATATTTTGGAGACGATCTTATCGGTGTTTCACGGTATTTTAATTATATTATTGAATATTGTATGTATAAAAAACCTTATTTTGAACTTTTTGAAATGACATTAACTTTTTTAGTAATTAATATATTTTAAAACGCCGACAAGATCATCTCCAAGATATTGTTACCTATTTATATATTTTATAATAGGTGTTTTAATAATTAAAATAATTTTAAGAGGTCATTTCGTTTATTTTTGGTGGACATTCTTATAATACTAAATATCATTGGTGTATATTTATTATAAATATAACAAATCAGTGTCCTCTTAAAAATTATTCCTATCCATTCATAAAATGTATACGTATTTAAAAGCGATAGTTCTCGAATTCAACGATTTGGTATACTTCATCAAGCATTTCCAAATATTTTTCTAAGGAGTTTGAAAACGGTTTAATTATAAATCTCCGTTCTATTTGTTACATGTATTTATACTGTATTATGTTTATGTAGGTACTGGATTGCTAGTAAAAATGATAAAACAACTTGCACTTTCAGTTAACTGACATATGCTGACACCAGTAGTATATAATAATATTATATAATACCTACAGAATATATATCTACTTCTACTACATATATTACCAGATTACCTATTTATATATATACGAGTACCTATTTGTAATTATATACAAACGAAAAAAATAATGAAAATTATATTTTTAAAATAGGGGTGTCTTGTTACTTATTATAATAATTACTATTATTGGATCATTGTACGACATATATAAAAAGGAAGAAAACCAATCTAAATACGGTGAGTTTAATAATATTATGCAATAAGATAATATTATATTATATTCTAAGACATAGGTATTATATAGATATATATTACATACAAATCTATAATTTATTTTTCAGAATCATTTTTCATAACCTTCTCATTTCCGGCCAATATTAAACGTTTATTTTTGGCCAGCAATAAAACCGAGAATCTATCTTGTATTGATATTTTGAAGACTCATGCTTGCGTTCTTGTTATTATCGGACAAAGAATGTTGTACACTACTGGACAACCACTCGAAAATCCGAAAAAAATCGAAGAGGTATCAAACGAATGATGCACGTATATGTCATTAATTAATATTATTGATTATGTTGATAATAAAAATTATCGTGTACCTATTTTTTAGGTAGCTTTACATTTATTATATGCCATGATTCGAAATGGATCATTGGTGGTTGATTTTTTTTTCGTCATTAGCGGTTTTTTGACTTTTCATTTCCTTTACGATGAGCTTGTTAACACAAAAAGAATAAATGTACCATTGCTCTTGGTATGGAGGTGGTTAAGGTAAAAATACAAAATAACGATGTATTTATTTGTTATCATATAGGGTACTATATCGTATATATATATATATATATATATATAATGTACATAAAGGTATATAATGTAATTATTTTAGTTTAAATACTCACTGAAAATATTATGCTAATTAACGGTGAGTTTTATAGCATAAAAAATAACTACTAGTTAAGTATTAATAGTAGTAAAAACTTACCACTTTTCAGGAGATACAAAAAAACATAATTTTTTGTCCTTTTAATATTTTTAAATTTCATATTCATAATCAAGTTTTATATAGGGCGTTTCAGTCATTATGCAGATTTTAAAAATGAAATAACTCAGCCAAAAACCATATAAACTAAAATTTTTTTCATTAAAATCGTATTCTATTCTGATTTAATAATAATAAAAATAATATCTGTAAAGTGTTTAACTTCACTTTCAGCGCAAACAGTAATGCGATCATTGAAATTCACGATGACATTTTCGCTGACCTCTGTGTCAAGTTCGCCAATTACTCGCCGAATTTTCCTCTGAAGTTCCTCAACGATTCGTGGGTAGTTATTGTAAACTTTTGACTTCACGTATCCCCATAAGAAGAAGTCACATGGGGTAAAGATTACATGATTCAGATCACAGGCGACCTCTGGTCACCGTGGAGATGAGATCAGTTATTGATCGGGAAATTTCTCACGCAACAAGGTTATCGTATTAACTTTTTATGGCCTGCTTAAGAAGAACTCGAATTTGAAGGAATTAATCTCGAGAAACTGTGGTTTCTGCTACCTGTCACCCCTCCCGATAAACAATCATCTTGTTGCGTAAGAAATTCCACTATCAACTGATCTCATCTCGCTCAACTGTGATTAGGAGTGGCATTCAAGATCATGTGATCTTAATCTGTAACTTATTCTTATGGGGATACGTGAAGTCACAAGGTGAGAACAACCCGAGAACTGTTGAAAAACTTCAGAAGGAAATTTGACAAGTAGTCGAAAAGACTCTATACCTACATTTATTATCATCTTTGTACTGAATATATTTAATTTTGTACTAATTTCTAACAATTTTTAATAACTTATGACCTGTTGCATACATAGTTCTTGTGATTTAAACCCTTCCTTATTATGACTTTTGACTTATGACCTATGACCTATGACATGTACTTTATATGACTTATATCAATTGTCATTCTGACTGTAAGTTAAAAAATTAATATAATAGTTTTAATTTTTAATGTAATCACTCATTTGAGGATTATCTTCATTGCCAAGTATATGATATAACCTATTGATAAATCGCCTGGTTCATGTTTTGTTACTGATATATTAGGTTAAAATGTATTATTAGTGTAAATATCAAATATTTTATAATATTTTAAATAAACATTAATTTTTGAATAAGAATAAGAATACATTTTTAATATTCACACCATTGTAATCTATACCTAGATAATTGATAAACAATAAATAATTATTAATATCATTAAATTATGCCCCTAAAATGTATGAAGATTATAACATTCATATTTTATATTATTTAATTAAATGCCATGAAACAAGTATAGGTATTTAGGTTTATTATTTTTCTTAATTACTTACATAAAATTATTATAAATAATAACTAATGGATATTTATGGCAAAACATATTTAAATATAGATTGATTTAAACATTTTATAATATAGTTAACTAATTATTTATCAATTTGTTTATTGACAATCTAATATTAATTGTATAATGTTATAAATTGATACTTACCAGTTACAATTGGCAAATGTACAATTTTTTTTAGACATTTTGATGAAGAATTACAAATAATTGTACAATTGTCTATGGCAACTGGTAAGTACCAATTTATAATATTATACAATTAGTAATAGATTTTCAGTACCTACCTAATTATTTCAAAATGTCCAATTGCATATAATAATCAGTCGATAAATATTATAACTTTAAATCTATACATATTAATTTATGATTTAAAATTTGCGTTTAATTATGAAGTAATTTTGTCGCAAAAATGTTACAGATTAATACCTGTGTATAGCTTAATGATAGCATTTCATACATTCATATTATTACACTTAGCAGATGGTCCTTTGTGGAAGAAAATAGCTATTCAAGAATCAGAGTATTGTCAAAAAAATTGGTGGAGTAACCTTCTATTCATAAATAATTACGTGGACGCCGAACATCCAGTATGTGATTATACCAATATTTTTTTATTAAACAGAAAGCTTGTATATATTTTGTAAATTTAACAATTTTTAGTGTATTATTCAATCATGGTATTTGGCGTGTGACATGCAATTCTTCATCGCAGGTATACTACTCGTCTATTTCGTATGGAAATACCAAAGGTATGGGGTCTACATAATGTGGGCTACGATATTTGTTTCCTGTTTGGTTCCGGCTTTTATCGTTTACATTCACCAATTTTACCCAACGTTTATGAATTTTACTTCGTAAGTAAATGCATAATATTTAAGTAGGTATACACTTTTCTAAAATAACAAAGAAAACCATATCGATAAATTTATTAAAATAAAATATTTAATTAATTAATTTATAATTATTCGAGATTAAAGTATTTGATTATGTTTTTTTTTTTTGTGTGAAGATAATTGTCAACATTTTTTTTTTATATATGTAATAATAAAGAATTAATATTGTGCATAAATTAGTTTGAATACTATTGTGCACTTGTGCAGTCAACTGTAAAACGATGCGGTCACTGCATTAAATTAAAACATAAAATGTTTATATTTCGGTCAATAAAGATAATACGGTCTGTTTTTACATTAAATCCTTCATATTTTAAACCGTTTAGAATGGTACATAATCTTATTAAAAATACTGTAAATAAATAGATAATTTTTATTGTTTTATATTGAATATTAATAATTTAAAACGATGTCAAGTATTTAAAAAATGATTAAAATACGACTGTACTCGATATGCGTATCATCTAGGTATATAGTTATATAATTCTGACCCTAAATAATGATTAACTCCTATTAATATTTGTTTATAGGATTTTAAATTATTTACCCGAACATCAAAGCTACACTATGCTATACGTGCCTAGTCATACGAGATCAACACCGTACTTCGTGGGCATATTTGCAGCATACGTTTACCGTTATTTAAAGCTCGATAGACCAAAGTTTCGTTTTCCATGTCCGAAAATTTTACTATCGATACTCATTGCGGTATACCCGATGTTTCTAATGTCTATCCAAATGTTTTATGTCGGAGAATACAACTTATGGCTCAGCGTCATTTACACCTTCATGTACCGTTTGATATTCTCTACCATTGTTTCCATGTTTATAATAATATGTGCAGTAAATGGATTTTTCAAAGGTAAAACTGTATTAAGACTAAAGTTTTGACATGTTCCGATTTCCAAGGATCGTATAATTTATCGATTTAAAAAAAAATTTACGAGGAAATGGAATTTTTATAGCTCTATTTATTAATAAATCGTCATAAGAGTATACGAAATTATCGTATGAAATTTGTAGGTACAGTGGTGAATTTAAAACGTAGGTTATCATTTAAAGAGTAGGTACCTACTTACCTAGTTACTAGTTAGGTACCTACCTTTACGATTGATTTTGATTAGTCTTCGAATTGTACCGGTTTTTTTCAGGAGAGGAAGTAATCTTTATACCTCCTTTATACTTGTACGTATACTGATTTTATTTATTCCCTAACTATTTATATTTCACTTATAAATACCCTTATTCGTTAACATCCCTTAAATTAATTTCAATTCCGTCTGTGATCATTTATATGATTAAAGAAAATTATGTCATTCATAATAATATAATATTCGTTGTTCGTATTAAGAAATCAGATATACTTATTACTATATTGCACATCATTAATAATATAAAATTATTAGGATATCACCTCGTATTATGTTGTTATATATAAACTGACTCAGATTATTTCATTTCGAATTAAAAGGTTTGTGGCTGCGTGTATTTATACCATTAAGTAAATTAACGTATGGAGCATATTTGGGAGGTTTGTCAATGCAACTACTGCAAGTAGCATCGATGCGATCCACAACGTATTTCAATGACAGTCTTTTAGTAAGTATTGAAATGTCTGTGGTGGTGTTTAGAAGTTTGGATTTTCTCATTTAGATTTATGGATCTTTAGTCATATTAAAACATTGTGAATAATCACCGTAGACTGCAGAATGCTCATATATTTAAATAACACGTTTTATTTAGGATTACTTGCACAATTAAAGTAATTATTATAATTGTTTTTAATAAAGTTATGACTGGAAAGTTATGGTATTTTCTCAGAAGTAAATTTATTTTTTATCCATATATAAATGTATACTTTTCACCTATTAATCAGTACATACCTTTTTATGATTTTGGTGATCGAGTTTTAAATTATATATTAATATGTACTATTCATACCTATACCTGTTATACATTTTTGATAGAGAAATTTAATTAATAATAACTAATTATATTTTCAATATTTTATAATATAACTATAGTTATTTAGCTTATTACAAAATAAATAATAATATTTTATTTTTATGTATGCTAAATATTCCAATATATACCTATTTTAAGTAAAAATAAAATTTTAATGTGCATAAAAGTTATCAATTACCAAATTATAATTTTGTTTTATATAGTTATGGTTAGCAATTGGAGATACAGTATTTGGATTCATACTTGCATTTTTGTTATACACTTTAATTGAATCGCCATTCGATACGCTATTAAAAAAATTGGTTTTCGTCATCAGCCCAAGTAAAAAAAAAATTTATTATTATTTTACATAATTAATTAATCAACTAATTATTTACATTTTATTACATGTACATTGTACATTAACCATTTTTTTTTATAATCTATGAACTGTAAATCGAGTAAATCGAGAAATAAATTATACATAAGTACCTATTATTTTATTTTATTGCAAAACACGATATTTAATAATTATACATTTTATTTCAGTAAAGTTTTTATTAATTTATTCAGGTACAAGTATTTATTAAAAATTTCTAATTTAAAGATCGCGTATAGCCATTTTCATTTTATCTAAGTACTTATTAAATATAATTTAAACTGAGTAATTTAATTTATTAGTTAATTAAATTAAATTTATAATGTTAAATGTCTAACATTAAATTTAATTAGTATAACATTTAGAATTATATATTATAGTATTATTAATTTGCGATTATATTTATTATTGTTAATATTAGAGAAAATGGATCGTGGAATTTATTGAGATAACATAATGGTATAATTAATTTAAACATAATATATTATTATTATTGACTCTTGGATACTTTACATGTTTCTTTCACGAAATATAATATGTATTTATACAATAGATAAAAATATAAATTCAAATTAGTTTATTAATTTACAGAAATCAATTTTAACAACAAGAAAACTACAGATTCTTCAGCATATCCTGTAAAAATAGCTCTTAGAACACTCCACACTAAATAATTGTTGGAATTTTTTTTTGTAAAATTACACATCCAATAAATATCTAAATTATTTAGAGTACTTATATAATGCCTATTATATTTTAAATATTTTAAATATTTATATTTAATTAATTATATGTTTATTGGTATAATACCAATAGAATTTGTAATAGTTAAAGTTATAAGTTATTATGATAAGACTATTATTCCTATTTTCTATTTATGGTTATTTTTTTGTAAGTAAATATATTTTTATTCCAAACAATATTTTTTTAAATAAATTAACTTATTTAGGCACCTATTTAAATATATTTATTGGTATTATATCTATATAATAGGCTTATTGAAGACATATTCTCTTTGAGTCTATGGTACAACAATAAAAAATAAGGTACTTATTAAAAATATAAGAAATAAAATATTTGTGAACACATATTATAAACCTATACATTATAATGTCTATAGTTTTCAACTTTTAGTAAAAAAAAAGTGTATATTCAAAATTAAAATAATACATATTACCTATCAACATTTTAAACAAATTCCACATTTATTATACTTAGATTTTGAGCATAGCGAGTAATTCATTTGTTTAACAATTATGTGTTATTATTATTATTACTTTAAATGTACTTTTTTTACCTACTATTTAGTTATTGAAGTAAAATTCGTGTAAGAGTTTTCAGTTAAAGAGTTTTCTGATATAAAATGTATTATAGTTGACACTTTGAAGGGGTTAATTTTTATTTTATCACTATTGTTTTTATGTCAAAACTTTAGAAAATAAACATAAAATGGTTATGTATCTACTTATAAATCGGAAAATAATATATTATTTATAATTTCGCTCAGAATTGTTTTTCAAATGAAATATATCTTTTTTTTTTTCAAGAATAATATTTTTTTTAATGTTTACATTTAAAAAATGATCTTTTATTATTATTATTTTTTGTTTCCAACTATTAAAACTAAAATTCATGATTGTATAAATGAAAAATTATAATACGTATTATTATTTATGATATTGAAATTATAACTAAAAACCTATGTAGGTATAATGCATATATTATTACTTACCTAATATATTATAATTTTTATTTATTAATTTCGGTATAAATCTACTTTACCGGACACCATATTTAAAAAAAAAAAAATATTTTTTTTTAATCGATAATATATTTTTTGTTCATTAGGAATCTTCAAAAAATGCAAATAGCTAAAGTTCCAAGCTAAATGCGAGTGTCAAAAAACATTTGCAGATTCGTAATCAATATAAATAGAACTATCGATTGAAAAAAAAAACCAATAAAATGATGTCCAGTAGAGTAGATTTATTTTAGATTCTAAGCGAATTGAGAAATATATTAGATTTACGGTGATGTGTTTTTTTTTCATGTTTGTATCAACAAATTATATAAGAAGAAGTGCTCTGATCATTACATGTGGCATTATTTTCTGGTAGCAAATTGCATATAGTTAGTACTTTAGAGAGGTAATTTTTGATTTTTTTCGATAAACGCGTAAGAAAAAACTATAAAAATTAGCATAAAAATCGGTAAACATGACTATGGTAAAATTTTTCATAACTCCAAAAATATTGAGGCTAGTGGTATTTTCATCACAAACGTATAGGTAAAATATTAATACAAAAATTTTTTGGAACATTTTTACTTATTTTTAGGCTGTTTATAGCAATATTCAAATTTGAGATATTTAATTCATAATAGGCTTAATTTAAGTTTTCAAGACCTGAATACAGTATTAAAAGTAAAAGTGCGCCATTCTAGATACATACAAAAAAATTTTAAAATCGGTACGTACAATATTTTTTAATAACCATTTCAATTTTTTTTTTCAATACCCATTTAATTTTTTTGATTTTTTCGTTTTTGATTAGAAAAATCATTTTTCTGATTATCTAAAAAACCATATTTTCATATTAGTTTGAATTTTAATTAGGTATATAGTTTTAAAATTATTATTATTATTATGCATCCATACGTATAAGGTTAGCGTAAATAATGAGATTACATAGACATGTTTTTGTAAAAATAGATAATTAAAATTGGTAATATCTTTATACATTTTATTATACTTGGACACTTATACAATACGTATTACAGTATATTAGTATAAACTTTAATATTTATATTTGTATAATACATTGATAATAATTTAGATTCCGAATTATATGAGTCATCATTTTATTACTATAATGATATTATATACTTTAAATTTGAATCGACTTTGTAATTAATTTAAAAGCGCTCAATGGAAACTTCAAAGTTAATAATTGATAACGCCGTATTAGTGTGTTATATGAGGTTAGTAGGTAGTGAAAATTTTTTTAATAAAAATACTTCCCAGAAAACATAATGAATTATTTATTAACTGTTTATTATTTTTCATACACTATTGCCACACATTTTGGATAAACAAAAAAGAAAACAAATATTTCAACCGTTTTGAGTAGGTACTTATTTATTGTTTATTTTATACAAACGAAGGTTTTCTTCTTTTAGTTTTTTTATATAAAAATGTATTGAAATTTTACAACGTAATAAAATAAAATTATCCTTAATCTAAGCCCAAGAGTTACTATATCATTGTATTTTTCATACTTTATTTGCATCTATAAACGTAGAAACACGTAGCTTGTATATTTTAATGTACCATGTGCATGTTCGAAATATACCTGTATATGATCGTAAATATATCGTTGCAGTCCGACGGCTTATACGTTATTTTGCATAATATTTGGAATCGGTCATCCTGTGTTGTATTTACCATAATTTAGGTAATATTATTATTATAAAATTATGCTCGACTCATATGAGTAAAATATACTGAAATAATAATTATTATTATAACTGTATCCATACGAAGCTAAATATTAGTATATATATTCGATTATTCATTATGTTTTTATAACAAATTAAGAAATTAGGTATTTACTTTATTATATTTAAAATGTTAAATGTTTTTTTTTTTTTTAATTCGACATTGTTAGTTTTATAATATATTACATTTTTTGTGATTATAATTTATGAATACCTACATAACTTTGAAATATGTCTACCTACAAATATAAAATACAATAAGACTTAAGTACATTAAGTTTGTTTAATAACTGCATCATTTTCACGGGGTTTCGAAAACAATACTATAGGTAACAAATAGGTATATTAGTTAATTTGAAATTCAATTTAGAATTTACTGAACCTGCTAAGCTATTTGAAATTGTAAAAGAATTCCAAATAAAGTATTCAAAATACTTTGTGAAAAATATTTTGTAATTCTTTTGGAATAATATATTTATATTATCTCCTGTATATCTTCCGAGGTAAACTAACGGGTGAAAATATTCGTATTCATTAAATACATTGAAGATTTTTTTTATTACTAATTTGAGAATATAAAAAACACTTCATAAAGTTACCAATGTTATAAATAAAAAATAAAAATGTACCGATACGCATATATGTAATACAATAATATTATTATGTTTTATTCATTAACACGTTACACGTAATCGAAACTTATATTACATAATTTATCTATAAGTCTATTGAAAACAGGTTAGAATATTGTTTAAATAACGTGGATAATATATATTGGTTTCAACACAACTACAAATTCTAAATTATAGTTTATAGTACCTATATGCAATTGAAGAAATTTAAAAATGGTTAATCCGTTTTTACAATATAAACTACTAGTTTTTTAAATTACTAATTCATTTTGACATTCATATGATATTTTTATAAGGAATCGCTAAATCAGGTAGGTAACTATTCTAAATTTAGGATAATACAATTTATTAACATAGATAGGTACAGAGTATAATAAGTGAATAATTTTAAGTTAATATTAGTTTTGTAATATTAATGAAGTCAGTTATGTGAAAAATGGAGTGATCATATATATTCTAAACTATAATAACATTAGTATATTATTATTTATCATAAGTTATTTTACTCTAAATACATATTAAGGATATTATTATTATATGTACCTTATGTATTGTATATTTGATAACTGTGTACATTTAAGATGGTTCTAGCCGGGGTAAATTCAAGAGAGGGGACTGTCTCCTCCATACGGTCCACGAAAAAAATTCAATTTAACAATATTTCATTGTATAACAGGACAATAAAATGGGACTTCTCTATGTAGTATTACAAATCACTCCCCCCCCCCGCCAGTTTTATTCGACTTCATCTATCCCTGGGTTTTAGATAGTTAAAACAAAATCAATTAAAAACCAAAACAGCTGTTAAAGATTATGAGAGCTAGAGGCTGATTCGATTTCAAATCTGTACAAATTCTAAGATTCCTAATTATATTTTCTTTATAGATATTTATATAGTTATTTTGGAATATAAATTTGTTCCTGCATAGTCATGATTATTAAAAATGTTTGAAGTATATTGGCTTAAACTAAAAGGTGAATTAATATTTTGAAAATCGCTTCAATTAATCTAAAGAGGAGATGCTAAAGAATCTTTGGATTTTTACAGATTTAGAACTGGCATAGACACATAGCACGTCATGTTTTGTGATTATCTTTGCAGTCCAAAAGATATTTTTAACACGAAAAGAAGTCAAAATTGTCGCCTTACTTGAAAAATGTATTTGTACCTGCGAGTGTGGGAAAGTACAGAAGGTCACACATACCAAATTCATATTATGATTCTCAGCTCACACACTTCATGCAGTGTTTTATCATGTACGATAAATTGCCTATCTAATACTCCTCAAAAAAACACTGAGCACGGCGACCATGTACGGCTTCCAACATTACAGCTTATTAGATCAACCAATTTTAATTTTGTAACAGATTTTGATTCATCATAATGTTTAATGTGTTTCTGTCTTCGCACTTTTTTATTTTATTTTTTTTTTATGACTGAAAAATTACGTATAAAAAAAATCGAAAAAGTACAAATATTTACGGTTCAGATTTAAATAATTCGAGATTAAATTTGAAAAAACGTACAAAGATAGAAACATAGTTAATTAAAATTCGTTTTCTAAATGAAAATCGGTACACGTCATTTCATGTAATCTTGGAAGTCGTAAGCGGTGTTTTTTGTGAAAAATACTAGTTTTTATTTTAATAGCTAAACGATATTTGACATGGGCGTGCGCGTAGGTAAGTTTACCCCCGTACTTGACGTATCTAATGCAATATTAGGCGCATATTGTTTATGAAAGTTTAAAAATTGAATTACATAATAATAGTGAATGAATTTGATTAATTTTAGTCTGGGCAGTCCGGAAAAGAGCAGTAGTCTCCGCAGGTCCCTAACTTAATGTAGCCCCGTGATCAATAAAAATTAGTGTTTAAAGGTTTAAACTTAAAACTATAATAATCATTTTTTTGTATTCAATATTCTATGTTTTTCCTAATCTTCTGGTTAACTATAAATACATTTTTTTTTTTTTTTTTTTTTTAATAATGTGATACTTAAATATTAAATTTATACCACAATCTAAAATCATTAGTTAAAGGGTCTCCATACCATCATATTTTAGACAAAAACTACTCATTCTAATTCCAACAGTACGACACAATACGTGTTCTGATAAATACTTTAAAACGTATATAAATTATTGACTACTTACTCGAGAAAATGATCGATCTACCATTTTAATTTCCATATTTTATACTATAATTAAAACCATTTAAAGTTTTCGAAATTGTTAACACTTTAAACACAAATATGTAAATTAAATAAAAACAATTTTTAAAAATGCCTAAATCATTCCTCGGAAATGTTATAGAAAATTTGAATATTTTTTCATAACTAAAATATATGTACTCATCAAGATGTTTTGATGGATTAAAAATCGTCTATTTGAGTGAAAAACTTACTTTTTTTTGTAGTTGTAAAATAGATCACTTATATGTGCACGTGGGTACGTGTAATGGCTAACTGAATAATTTTGATACGGATTATTAATACTAATGATCACGTACGACTTACACAAGCACAAGCCGTACATAGAAGGAATAATAAATAGCCTAAATAATACTGTGTGATATTGATGTCGTACCTAAAAATGTTCAATGAAAAACTGGGTAATAGCATTTTTCATTTTTATCAACTTATAAACGTGTTAGAAAAATAAAAACAAAAAGCCAATTATAGCTAATAATATTATCTAGCGACCTACGTACATTTTTTCGATAAATTATTTTTTAAATTTATAGTTATTAAAAAAAAAAAAACCAAAGAAATTAATTATTTAACAACTCATAAAACGTTCAAAAATGCGCATATCAAAAATCGGCTATGTAGGTTACTAGATATTTTTATTTTTATTTTATTTTCATCTTTCTACGATATTTTCAAGTTATTAAAAATAAAATAATTCGTAAACGTGTGTTTTTCAAATCTGTATCGCACTTACACAAGAATAAAAATGGTATTGACATAAGATTATTTTTAAATTATTTTAAAATATATTTAAATATATTCAAATTGTTGGATTTTCATTTTTCTTGAATTTTATAAAAAATTGCCTATACAAAACATTTTTATTGTTTTATGTATATTATATAGATGGAAAATTGTTTTATAATAAAATCGATAGGCAATGTTTTTTAAATTTTTTTTTTTTTTTTATAACAACTCAAGCTACAAAAATCGACTGACCAGTCATGACAGGATGAAAATGAAAATAAAAGGTCATCACAAAATTAAAATATTGTTTTGGCGATGGTATGCGGTCGAAACAAGTACTACCCATGTATACAACTTCCAAGCACGAATTCCGTAGAACGTCATCTTACCACAGTATACATTCCTCGTGGTTATATTATTATACGTATATTTGCTTTGTACACTGTCTTACGTGCCCATATATTTTATAACATATACTAATATTACAATATATACTGCACTTTAATGGGCCAAGTACGTGTACAACAACAACAACAACAACAGTGTGTGTATTTTAAACGAAATGAAAATTTCTCGACACAGTTCGAATCGAACAGTTCATTGAAAAATTCCAAAAACGGACATAAACAACATATTATACGATAATTATTGTTTCCGACACATAGTGTTTCCACTGCTTAGTACTGTACCTAGTCTTTTGTTTTGAGAATATTCTGTGCGACATGAAATTATCGTATTATTGTATACCGAACTGGTATCGAGAAAGATTCCAAACCATTTGAACTCAACGTTGGGCCGTGGTTTTCCTTGAGTATTGTAAATAATGATTATAGTAAAAAAAAGAAACGCTTTGATATTATAATAATAATCAATGTCAAATACACGATGGACGTTCGTTCGACGTATAATTATTGTTTGTCAGGACGATAAATCACCGTGATCTTGACGTGTACCCATTACCTATATAGATCCAGAGCGGTCGCGAGTCATGGCGACCATCGTTGTGTTGTTGTTGACGGTCCTAGCAGCAAGTGTGCGCCCTGTAGCGTCTGCCGAAACCGATTTCCAGCGAAAACGATGGGTCACGAAAATATTATACGACACGTTGGAGAACTATGTGCCGGACGGTGGACCGTTGTGCGGCCGTCACGGGCAGGCGTACCGTGAAGGATTGGACGGTCTACAGCTGTGGGCGACTCAAAGTAAGTACAGGTCACATATAGTTTGTATACACGAGATGGTTGGCTATTATTACACTGAAAGCATCGTTAAGATAATAACGGTATACCCCATGCTTTTTTTTTTTTTTTGGAGGGTTACGTGTAGACGAGTGCGTTATCAAAAAAAAAAAAAAAAAAAACGAAAATTCAAAAAACAGTCACGTGACGTTTGACGAAAATCACGTTCTCGCTCGATAATAACTATACACCGCCCCTCTCTTTATAACCGCTCGAAACGTGTATATAAAATATGAAAGATGAGATTATTTAGAGTAGAGTGGTGTTTTTTTTTTTTTTTTTTTTTTTTTTTTGAATAATATGTCTATTCGAAGATCTAAAATCTAAAATCCGTGATGAAAATCGTGATATTTTCTAGCTAAAAATACGTGAAAAAAATTATTTTCACTAAAAACTTTACGTAAATACAATATTACGGTAAATATTCTCATCTTTCGTAATATTCCATATACATGTAAAGTATATACCCAAACAATTTTTGAAATTAATTTTGTTACTTAAATAACGTTCATAATAGTTTATCTTGGTTATAATTTGTCAACAAAATATTAGAATAATATTACCTCCCCTCCCGTGTGCGCCATTGTATAAAATTTTCCTCAGCGATTACTAAGGAATAAGTTGTAGTTATAGTGTGTAAACATGTTTTAATACTTTTTTAGTTTTTTATGTTATCTTATTAGCGTTTTTAAGCCGTACATTATAAATTAAAAATTTAACTTTTTATACGTTATATTAGTATAATGAAAATACAGAAATCAAAATGGTTCTATAGATCATATAGGTTTTATAAATAGTACAACATATATTGTAGATGTCAAATGTAATCTATAAATGCTTCTTTAGACAATTTTAAAATACCAAGTAGAACCTTTTTTTTTTTTTTTACCCTGTGGAGGGGGCTAAGAATACCTCCACGGTTTCCTCGTGCCTGTCGTAGAAGTCGACTAATTGAGGTTGCGTCAGGTCGACAGCCGGCATAAAACTTGTCAAAAAAGTACGAGAAGTTTTAAAAAGAATTTAGGCGAGTTTTCCCATCTCGGATGTTCGCGGGGAAAACAAAATTGCGTACTTGGGTGTGGAGATAGCCTAAGGGACCAAGTGACCAGTACCAGCCTGACAGCGATTGCGGTAGCCGTTTCATCAGTTATATGTGCGGGTCTACCCAATGGCTGTGATGTCGATGGTGGAGCGAACAAATCACAAATTGATTATTTTATGTGGAAGAGAGGGGGTTTGAAACAGTGTAAGGACTGTAAGGTGATCCCTGGGGAAAGTGTGACAGCACAACATAGGTTAATGGTTATGGATATTTGGTGT
>JAIPRL010002461.1:33203-59534 GCA_025469235.1 Pemphigus obesinymphae | reverse complement strand
ATGAGTGTAGCTGAGATGAGAATGTTAAGGTGGATGAGTGGAGTTACTAGAGAGGATAAAATAAGGAATGAGTATATCAGAGGTAGTATAGGGGTAGCTTCGATAGTAGACAAAATGAGAAAGAATAAATTAAGATGGCTCGGGCATGTATTAAGGAGGGAAGAGACTGAGGCAGTAAGATTAGTAAGGGAAATGCATGTTGTGGGTATAAGGGGGAGGGGAAGACCGAAAAAGAGATGGGGGGATGTAATGGCGAGTGAAATGAGGAAGGTGGGAGCGAGTGAAGAAGATGCGGGAGATAAGTGGAAGTGTAGGACCAGGGTGGCCGACCCCAAATATTTGGGAGAGAAGGCGAAGGAGAAGAAGAATAATTATGTTTAGGTATTTCTCTCCCCTCCCCCCCCCCCGACAATAATTCAACCAGATTTCTCATATATGTATATATAGCGATGTTTTCGTTTTACGGATAACCTAGCGTATATGCGAGCTTCCATCACGTGATGGATCAGCCGATAACGTTTCGCAGATATTTTTATCGATGACGCGAAAAATCGATTGATTTTAATTATGCACGATAGGCCGGGACGGACCGCGGCGCCGTAACGCGTAACCGTGACGAACGGCCGGACAACGTGTTACGTTTATATACACACACATTCGTGCGGTTCAACCAGGCCCCGGACACTAATAAAAATTAACACGGTAAAGATACTTATCACACAAAACGTGGAGGCCATCTTGCCGTTTGTTCATTCTATGTATTTTGTATAATCACAAAGTACAATCAGTTCAAAATATTGATATTGCGATTTGTGTTTTCATATAATAAAGTGATAATTTATACACTAAATAGATAAGATGAACAAACGGCCAAATGGCAGTCACTTTTTTGTTAACACGGAAGTGACCCTTCGGCTTTAATCTATTCTGTGGTTCAACGGAACACCAATATTGTACATAATATTATTGACCCGTTGGATTGTCCGCGTCGTCGTCGTCGTCTGTTCATCGATCGGTCAGACACTATATTATAAAAGGACGCGTGACGCGAATATATAAGAGTGAATATATACCGCCTGCTAACCGGTGTTTGTTTTTTTTTTTCGTTACGGACCAAAAAGGAATTTCATTTTTACAAAATGTTCGACACGTTTTTATTTTTCGGGGGTTAATTTTTTCGTTTTTTTTTTTTTTTCGTACACACGAACCAAACAACAACAACAACAACAACAACAACAACAATAATAATAATAATATCGTCAACACCACTTGCATATTTATAACGTAGTCGTTTATTAAATTTCAGAAAATTATTAGCTACCGATATAATAATATGATATATTATGTATAGGTACGTATAATATATATATAAGAGCTAATAAACATATTGCGCTCGCAGACAAAGCCCTAAACGTGGACATTTATACGTCATATATTGTCATGACGTATTCACAAGCATAGTCATAATAATATATTATATAATTTGGATACAATAATTTTGAAAAAAAAAAAAAAAAAAAATGAAATAATAATATCGACAGTAAACGGGTGTAGACAATAAAATGTGTAATTTCGAAAATGATTTATAACATATATGTGTGCGTCGATCTCTCAAATCGAACGCGTTTAAACACGCTCACTATACATTCTACATATATTAAATATAATATCATATATATATTATACATTTATTATATATCACTGTGTTAAAATACAGTTTTTTTTTTTTTTTTTATACTATAATATACCCTCTTTTCATCATAACTCGTCCGCGTACAACCGAAATACAATAAATGGGTAACACGTTGTAAAGCGTACAATCACAGAAAAACGAATATTGTCATCACTTAATGAACATTCACACGTACAATAATAATATCCATATATAGGTACGTATCGTTTTTGGTTACAGCGCAGGGCTCGGAAGTCATACCTCTCGAAAAGTCCGTTCTTAGCACTTTGACGTGCACTTAAAAACGCCAAAACACGCGCTATAATAATCACTAAAAATTTGAAAAAAAAAAAAAAAAACATTAACATTTTTTTCAAATGTACCTACATGGACCGGCTAGAACGGGTAAATACTGATTATTTATTGTTTTACGTTTCGTAATATATCTCGTATTTTATAATAAATTTATAATTAAAAAGAATCAAAATAAAATGCGTTTTTCATACGTATGAAATTATAAAAATATCACTAAAAATAGCACTAATAATCGTAAATTACTAAGGAAATTTCGTATATGACATTAGGGGAGCCGTGAAACAAATTTGTATCTTAATTAGGCTGTTCTATAGAACATCTTATAGAATCTTATAAGATTTACCATAAAAAAAAAAAAAAAAAAAAAATGTGCAAATGCATTCCGAGCCCTGGTTATCATTATTAAATAAATCGTGAACAAACAAACATTGTATATTGTAAACTATATATTATATTATATATTATGTACGAATCGATAGGTTTGAGTAGAAATTTCTGTCGTCAGACTTATGTATTTATAAACATATCGATTAAATTACATTAACAAAATAACAAATTTTTATCTAAATTTAACGTTTATACGTAATATACATTGTGTGTATGTAAAACGGACAATTTAGTCTAATCGCGTTCAATAGCACAACTATACACGTAACAAGTAAGAATTAATACATTTACTATTGTTTTTTTTTTTTTTTAGATGAAATGTTATCGGTGTCTTTTGATTTTTGGATAATTAAACGAAACGTAAAGTATTGAAATTTTATAATGAATAAAATAATGCGATTATCTTGAATTCTATACATTGTATCCTCCGTTACAGTGGCTAGTAATTATTATTAGAAAGGATTTTGTTGAAATGTAACGATAAAAATTGACGAAAACTATAGATTTTCGTAAAAGTTAAATGGAAAAAAACAAGTGAAATATTACAACGAACTACTCAATACTTTCAGTATGCGATTGTAATATTATTATTGTATTACGATAGGTATATGTGCCCGTAACGTAATCATTTATTTTTTTCCACCGATACGACCAAGATGGTACTGACTATAATATTGGATAGGTAGTCACTATCAAAATCTATTATAGAAAACTATACACCTACACAATATTATTTAATGATTATTTTTTTCATTCTAAGTAGGTATAAATATATTTAGCCCATCTCAGGACATTAACGTCGTGCCCAAATACCAAGCATAAATATTATTAATTTCTTAATAAAAAGTAGAAAATCTATAGAAACCATAATGTATTTAAATTGAAATTATCGTTACAACAAAACGTAATAATATGTTAAGTAGGATATGTTAAGTGATATGATAAAATATAGTAAATCGTAGTAGAATAATTAATATGTATATTTATTTTCAAACGGAGCTGTATTTTTCCGAAACGAATTAGGTAAGAATCGTCAATAGATCAACGTTATCCTGCACACTATATAGTATAGAGGGATACAAATTGCCCCCAAAACACGTGAAATCAACTTTTAAAAGTATGATATTACAATAAGTGTCAAATTTCAAGACGAAAAGTTATTCCGAGTGAAGTTATTTTGCTTATTAAAAAAATAATAACAATAATAATAATAATAATAACGAAAAATTTAATTAAAACTTTCAAACTATTATTTTTCAAGTTTATGTAGTGCTCAAAATAAATTCTAATGTTTTTTATAAATATATATATATATAAAAAAAAAAAAAAAAACTGTAATTTAAATTTCTTTTCTTTTCGCGTCCCAGCTTCAGATTTTCAATGACAAACACACATTAGCATTTTTCATATTTAATAACTTACAAAAAACCAATTATAACTATAACAACATTACATCTAGTGCTCGATCTGATCGTTTTCCAATATATTGATTTATTTTTCAAGATTAACAATTATTTAAAAATTCATAAATATTGGCATTTTTAGAACTCATTAAACGTTTAAATGTTAGTGTACCGAAAAAATTGTATGTTAAATATAGTAAGGAAAGGTAGTAAGAGACGTACATTCAAAATATCCAACGAATCCCATTAAATGTACGTTATATCAGGGGCTGTAATTTTTTTTTTTTTTTGGGGGGGGAGGAGCGCAGAATGGGGTATTTGCCCCACCTTAAGATTTATGTGGGCCGATCTAGTGGTTCAATTGAACCTGTAAAACTTAGGGGTGGGTTGTCCCTTTAGATGAATATCGACTGTATTACTGTATTTTTGTAATATAGTTCGAAAAAAAATTTACGACTTTTTTTTTTTGCTCGTTTTGAACAGAAGTATTTTTTTTTCGCATTTCACGAATTGGGCCCATTAAAAAACTATGCCCCACTTTTAAAAATTAAATTGACTCCCCTGCGTTAATTTAGAGTTATTTAAAAATGTAAATGCTTGGTAAAATATTATGTAATACATGTTTACAGTGAATTTAATAACTCATATTATACCGTTGTTTAAATTGAAAAATTTTAAAAAATACTCGAGATTTAAAACATAATTTAGAACGTTTATAACGGATTCTTAAAAATAATATATTTGATCATATATTTTTCATCATATTTTCGGATACATTTTGGAAACTTAACCTTAACAACTGTTTAGTATTGTAATTGACAACATTGATAAATGAATGATATCATGATAGTTACGTAAAGGTAATATGATATGTGAAACAAAATGTGTGATAATGGTCATGGTTGTATCAATTTTGAACTATACATAATAATCAAACATGGAAAGCCAATATTCGAAACGATACAATGTTTATTTTTCTGCCAAATTATCGTGAAGTCAATTGAGATGATTGTATAAATTAGAGACTACCTACCTGGAATGTGTGTTTTATTTTTACAGTACTTTTATTGTAAAATATTTTGGCATGTTGCTGAATATTCTCAAAAACCAAGAATTATAAGATACTATTGCAATTCTTCAAAATTTAATATGAACTTTAACTTTTGGCGTGTTAAAATTTCAAAATAAACGTAGGCATCATATGATAATACCTATAGGTAATAATTTGATAACGGAAAATAAGAATTTTTATGGTTTTTTTTTTTTTTTTTTTTTTTTTTTAATTGTTGCCATTTAATAATTTATTATGATTATAAAATATAGTTTATTCGTTTAAAATTTAATCGACTTGAGTATATATACATACCTAAATCGCTTAACCTACTTGTAGTATATGATATTTATTATATTATATAAATATTCACGTTTGTGGTTTAAAATAAAAATATTTGAAACACCAATAACAAACATCTGTTTAACGTACCATTATATAATATTATCATTATTGTCATATTGTTTATTAATTAACTTATTGATTTATTCCATAGCGATATAATGTTTTAAAATTAATACTTATGGAAGATTTTATTATTGTCACATTTTCAAAAAGAAAAAATAAATAATAATAATAATAAAATAGGTATACATTGATTACATCTACACATAACAATATTTTATATTTTGAGTTTGATCGTTCAAATGTATTGTCCGTTTCTGCATAACATATAGTATACAATAAAATACTTAACACTAATAGTAGTATAATAATATTATTATAATAGAACAAAATAATATAATCTGTCTTTCTAAATGTTGTATAAAACAGTTTGCACAACCTAAAGTAATTTATATTTGTAACAGTAATATCACAAAACACAACATAATATCTCTGATTTCAGAACATACGATAAATTTTCAACACATTAAAGAAATAATAATTTGATACGATTATGCACGTATTAAACGTCGAATTATAATTAAATTAATAAACTATGATTACATGCGAATCTCACTTTCGATTATTATTTAATATTATTGTCAAATGTTATATTTTGTGAATAGTTGGTAGGGTGTAATAATAATAGTAATATTATAACATAATATTATACCACAATACCTAAATTATATTATTACTTAAAATAAATTCACGTTTTTATTGTCATAAAAGTACTATAAATATAATTATTGTACGGTTAAACTATGTCTACAATCAATATTATTGAATTATTACAACCGGAATGATTATTTTGTAATTTTGAATGCCTGTTGAATGCCTATCATAATAATAATATTGTTTGTCTTAAAAATACCTTACGATAGAATAGTTTGTTAAAAATAGTTCATCACACAATTTTATTAATGTGAATAATTATAGGTATATAATAATATATATAAAAAAAAAATTGGAAGCACAGTAGAATTATTGTAACAATTATGTTAATAATTTATTATCATTTTTTTTTTTTTTTTTACAGAATTGAAAAGGACCTGACTAAATTACGTTATTATAGTTATATTTCAAAAATTGAGATTTTCGATTGAGGACATATTATCTAAAGTGGTGGTGAGAGGGAAGTGGTGAGATTGTACCGGGTGTTGGACACTCCAAAAAATTTCAACAACTTAATACTTAAAAAAACTAACGTCGCTATAACCTGCACGTAAATATAATAAATTATGACACTCTCCCCTCCAGAAAAAAATAAAAAAACATTTTTCTGGATACGACCATCACGAGGTTTCGATTATATAATACAAATTACCATATGCGCAGACCATAAAACGCGTTGCAAATCAGAACTGTAAACTGAATATCGTTTTCGGGTGACGCGACTGAATTAAAAATTAAAAACCCCTAATAGTGTATTATAATATTAATATCGTAGTGAAAAAAATAAGTAAATAAGTAAAACCACTTCGAATGCCATACGAATTCGTTTTTCCGGTAGTGGTACGGTACCTACCTCTAACACATTTTTTGATTTTAATCGAATAATATAATAACAATCAATTTGGTAATATTATTTTTGAAAATTATTTTGAATCTGGTTGAATTTAATTTACACTTAGACTAAGTAAATGGATATGAATATTTCAAAATCGAATATCTTATATTATGTTATCATTCAGCCATCGATAAGCTTGATATGATTGATAAAATACAAATGGTAACCTTATACCACGTTTCTAATGGATATTAATAAACTTAAATCAGTAATTTTAAATCACATTTTTTATCTGTAAGTTTAAGTTGGTACCTATACGATATTTTACTGAGCTATGTTACCATATTTACATTAGAAAATAACGATGATTATTAAATACTATATATTTGCGCTATGTTTATTTTTATTTTTTTCAAACAGAGCGTAGGTAGTTATGTAATATGTTTTGGATTAACTATAGATACCTTGTTTTTATGAATATATTATAACTGGTGTAAAGTACAAATTATTATAAGCCCAACATTACTTATAAAACATTTAAATAATGTAGAAAGTTTTTGAAATGTGTTTAGGTACCTTTAAAAGCTAGATTAATTCCATTAGTTGTAATACGTATAATCTTCTATTCGCGTTAAATAAATGAAAACGATAGGCAAATAACGAAAAGCGCAAAATATTAATCCTAAAAAGTATGCGAATATCTAACCCTAAAGTTGAGGCCGGCGAAACTACTTAAATAATTGTATTTAAATTCCACAACAAAAATATAGGGTAAAAATACAACGCTATTAAAATATTGAAAAATTACATTGATAATTATATTTTTTTTAAATATCTTTAACTTAAACAAGTACATTTTTTTTTTTATTTTAAGCTTATAATTATATAGATACTTTAAATAATTACCTTATTCTAATTTATCTAGGTCAAAAACTATTTAAAATTATTAATACATTTACATATATTAATTTAAACATTTTTTTTTATTTTTTTTATTGAATAATGATTTACTGTGATAGTTTTTGAATTAATCGGTCAATAAATAATGTTTGCATATTTTTGAATATCTAATCACTTTTGCATTATCCATGTATAAATACAAAACATATAAAATATATATAGGTATACGGCGCTTACGGTGATGAAATCAAATACGATAATTTATGAATTTCAAACACTCGGAAAAGGAAATCATTACATAAGATCATAATGATTTTTGTTTTTTCAGAAATTAAATGTAACGTAACCGCGCATCGCTTGATATGAAATTAACAAGTTTTTTAAAATATTTTTAGACTTTTACTTAAAATGTAGACTTTCATATCGCCTGTTATTTGTATTTAATTCGAAGTCACATTGTTTTTAATGGAAATGAAAAAAAATCAAAGAAATAGGTATACATTAACAGAGATTCAGTGTTGATCAGTTTTATGTTTCTACATAATAAATCATTACACGCATCAGTGTCGGATTTACGGGGGTCCAATGAACCCCGGGTCCGGAAATTTTGTGTAGATTAATATTTTTAATTTATACTGTAAACCGTTAAAAGAGTAAATAAACTTAAGAACCTCAAAAAACAAAATAAAAAAAAAATGAACAGGTATAAAATTTATTAGTGATTTTTTTTTTTTTTTTTTGTAAAGCCTAACTGCGTGAGTTATCTTTGGATATTATAGTGTGTAGTAAGTATATTCGAGTGATCACTATTATGTATTATTCAATTAAGATGAACAGGATGATATATGATATTTTCATAAAATAATCTAAGTTCCTAACGGTATTTTGATCCTTTAAACGTAATACTTAATGATATACTTAATATTTACACGTTAATTATACTTAATCTAAAATCTGAATTCCCGTTTTTTTTTTTCGGGAATTCAGTCTCACTTCAATGTCTTTGTTTTTAAGGCACCTCGTCTCGACAGACAAGGCGAATAGCCTTTAAAAGGGTAATAATAATTATTACAAATGAAAAAAATTGAAAATAATTAACACAAACTTATTCTACTTCCTCGATTTGCTATACATAATTATTAAGCATCGTGTGCTTTATTTACTAAAATCTCATTTGAGCAACAGTTGATTAAACCAATGAGAAACGTATAAATTCATTCCTAACTCTCTATAATGTATACATATCAGCTTGATACTATCTAACATTAAGTAGGTACAACAAACTATAACACAACTATAATTTATAATTTGAACGATATATCAAAATTTATTGTGAACGATTTCACTACATACGACGCACAGTATACGCACAGTTGTGTGTAATGCGATATTATGAACGCAAGTGGGCGAGTTTTCGATGTGGCAGAACTAAATTCGAAACGTACTTGTGGGGCTATACAACAACTGAGATTTTCAAGACGTTTCGTTTAGGTAATTTTTAACGAATTTCGGGAAAAATAAATCAAAATCTAATATAATAATAATCTATAGAAATATTTAAGTACCTACCTGCGGTTGGATATTAATCTAAAAAAATTGTGGAAATTTGAAAAGTAGGATTTAAAATCTAAAAACATTTGAATTGGCCGACCTATCCTCTAGTGTTCGATATGTTTTTTTATTATTACCGATTGAAATATGATTTATGCTTGAAAATTTCGATTTTTAATAATAAATAATATGGGCGGAAAAAGATGAAGAAAAAAAACGTCTCGACCGTAACAAATTGACCAAATTTAAAATGGTTTTCAGAATATTAAAATCCAACATATCAAAGACGCAAAGTTTATATATTATATACATAATACATTTATGAGTTTTTGGGATATGAATTCATTATAGACCATAGTGACGAAATTTCATATTTTTTATTTGTTTATGAAAGCCGATTATATTATAAAATATACAATATAGTACTCTATATTTTTTTAATTATTTACCAATTGAAACATACGTAATATTAGTATATATTTATATAATAAAAATTGTTAATATAGGTACCTACTAAATTTTTAATACCGGTCAAGAATATTTGGATAAATGTGGACTGATTCTTATTAATTATTACTTATTTATTATTGTGATTGACTATAAGTAGAAGATCATTATACGTATATTTAAACTCTGTATGATATAAATTGTTAAAAATTTAGTAAATTTACAGGTTTTTACATAATGTAAATTATGAAAATAATGGTGAAATTTTCAGATAAGGTTAGGTTAACTTAATTACTTTGTTAATTTGTTTGTGGATAACGTTTCTTTCTGAAAAAAGTACTTTTAGGAATGTATATGAAATCTTCAATTACAGCTGTGTGTGTAATATCCATATATTATAATTACGTATTTCTAGTTAAATCTGTCCGGAACACTATTATTTCATTATTTGTTTAATGTGCATTATTCAATTACATTTTTCGTTTCTCATAACGCCCAAAGGTAAACGAATTTCAGTCAATGTGCCTATAATTTATAGGCCACAAATCTTTTTTAATTATTTGTTATGTTTTCCCCGAAATTCTTTTACATACGTATTATAATAAAACGGAGAATGTACAATTCTCTCGAGTGCATATTAATTTTAGTTAATGTTTGCACTTTTATATTTTTAATGTGGCAAATAAAAACTCGATACTTATGAGAGCGAGGCTGAACATGAATGCGTTAAACATTTAAACGTTTTTATTTAAATGTTTACAATTGATAACTTAATTGCGAACTTATCGAGTGTATTTCATTTCATTATCAGCTAAATCAAGTTATTGTAAACGATTTTTCATTTTATATAATGAATACCAGTAAATAATAAATTCCACAATTCGTTGTAAATATTAAGTTATTACAATTCCACATTGGCCGAGACAATTATAGTATTATATTGTGAAAAACTGAATTATTTTCGTACGTTAGAGATCCAAGACAGATCCCTCCTCCCCGTGTGTTTCACATTTGGATGGTACAAAAAAAAAAAAAAGTTTTTTTTAAATTAGTTATTATATATGTACTATTAATACGAGTTTAATAGTTATTACTAATTGTAACTAATTTAACTTCAGTTTTAAAGTTAGTGTCTAAGTCTTAAATCCTACTGGACTACATATTATATCTAATGACTTCAATACTAATAATAATAATAATTTATTTTAACTTTAATCGACACAAAAGTGTTTAAAAAAAAAAGAAAAGAAACGATAACTCGTCCAACGTCGCCTAATACTACATAATACTATATTTTTATTTTAAAATATAACCGCTAACGATTATAGGTGTGTAATATTATTGATCCGGCGAATCGGTAAAATACTTATGATTCAAAATACATCATACGGTCATCAATCGTCATCCTATACCGTACACTGCACATACTTGGGATAATATTAAAATCTATAATACCACTCGACTAGGTGTAGGCGACCGGTTTTTTTGTTTTTTTTTTTACAAATAAATTTTTTGATCTTAGCTGTACGTGGACGTGTTTATAGTGGTGTAGGTAACTGGTTTTGTGAATCGTTTGAAATTTACTATTCAACGCCGGTGGACCAAAAGTAATGCGCGGGCACAATAACAACGAACGTTACAGCATCGACAGGCATTCAAAATTACATATATCATCCGATTAATGTTAATTAATAGTAAATACAATAATTGTACGGCTAAAACGATCCGTAAAAAATAAATACGAATAACGCCCTACACTTACCTTAATATTAGAGTTTTTCATTATTATCATTATTATTTTAACACACGAGTAAACTGTAAGAGAAATTCATTGTCGGGAGGAAGACGAGATTAATGGTAGATTTCTATGAATGGATGATGGGATTCGTTATGAATAGTGTGTCCGTAATTATTATTCATTGTGTAGGTATTCTGGGCTTCACTGTCCACGCAATATTGTTTTTACGACATTTACCATCTAGAATTCCACGAGTTGACAAGTGGAGAAGATTTGTACTGTAAACAAAAAAAAATCAAAACATTAGGTATTATTGTTCGTGTCGATTTCGTATAACAGGCGAGAGCCCGTTTTCGTTTCTTCCGCGTCCTGTGATATTTCGGTAAATAAACGGTTTAATAAGCTCGGTAAATATGGTGGTTATAGGTAACCGTAACTGACCGTTACTAAACTGGAGGTGTTGAGTTTAACGAAATCTTCTTGAACTTGTGGTAGATAATAATTATTATTTTGCGGTCTTTTGGTGTTTTAATCGTGGTCCCGGTTAGCTAACTGCAGGCGGTTATCGGTATTTTTGTCAATATTCTTACATTTATGTACGACGATGTTTTGATCAATTTCAACATCTCCGCGATTAAATCAGGAAATTGGGCAATTCCAATATCACTCATATATTATTATTTTATGTAGAAGAAAAAACTTCATTTTTATTAATAAAAAATATACCTACTAAAATAGATACCTATAACTCGCATACGGCTAAAAATGTATTCAAAGAAAAATTCTACAGTTAAACATTAACCCTCAGATAGTAAGCTATTTTACACAAAAATCTGCTTAACTGTCAGATGAGTTTAACGGAAAGTTAAGTTACATTAACTGACACATAAATGAGACTAAAAACTGGGTCTAAATAAAGTACGATCTACCTATACATACATATTATACGGATATCCGGAGATAATATTAAACTTGAAAATATATCGAATAAGCTAAGTTTTTTCTACAGTATCTAACATTTTAACCGTCGATTATTATAGTTAATGACACTATATTCATATTTTGTGCGTCAACTATTTTTTATCGTTAGATTATTTAAGTTACTATATTAGGTGGTTTAATTTACTATAAAATAATTCGGATTAACTATAATCTATAAACTATAATTTAAGTATTTTATTTTAGTTTTACTAAGCGTAAATAGGCTGATCCAATTGTACAATATTGGTAACTCCAATCATGAAAATATCCAATCATTTACTATAAAAAAAAATCATTTTTTACAGTGATTGTTTAAGATGAAAATTGCCGGCTTTGCCAACGAAAATCATTTTTAAAAAATTTTTTTTTTTATTGCTATCAGCTAGTTAAAACTATCAACTGTACAGACATATCAAGTAGATAATTGAAGGGGTGATATCACATTCTCCTATCGGGTTTTCGCGAGAAATCCTTATATTTTGTTGACATTATTGTAATATATATTTTTATTAAAACAGATCCGGAAGCTGTATCGTAGCTGTGTCAACTTACTTGGTGTTTTTTTTTTTCAAACGCGCCCGCAGGATATAGTGTCTCATCTAGAACGCAAGATCAAATGCAAATAGACGTATTTGGTTATCGACGAAAACAGTTCACAATTTCAGTGTTAAAATTTAAAAGAAACGTCAAGTAAATAAAATACAATCGTAAAAGTGGCGATACGTTTTTGGAGAACATTCGTTTTTCCGTTGTTTATAAATTATAATACCGATTGTGCAGTATAACAAATTGTGCACGAGAAATATTGAGAAAATAGTGGCTAGAAGAAAAATGCTTTATTCGCTTTTATTTGATTTACGGATTATATATTAATTATTCATAGATTATTATCTATATAAACGATATCACAATGAATGTTGATATATTATTTTTACACAAGTGATGTAAAACCACATGTGTCGTTCTATATTGATATAGGTAAATAATTTACTGATAAAAAATATTCGATATATTATATATTGTATTGATATTCATTTATATATTTAAATATATTTTGTCGTTCAGAAACACAACGAATACTGTAAGCGAATCGACATTTTATTAGATTTGTTTTATACAAAAAAAAAAAAAAAAAAATTGGTTAAAACATATCAATACAAGATCATCATACAAAATATTATTTTACGTACATTTCCCCAGCCCTCCCCCCCCAATTGGAAAATTTTTTTTTCTTCAGTATTTAATACGCAATTTGTATGAATTTGTATGCCCGATCCCGGAATTCGTACGACATCCGAAACATGAGAAAAGTTCATTTTAGTGAAGGGGGATCTGAAGAAACGTTTTATTATTTTTGGTTTTACAATTGTTTTATAACGAACGACAAAAAAATGATATTCTTTATTGGATTCAAAGAAATAATTTGGAAATGTATTTATCCGGAAAAATTCTACCTTATATACCTACTAGGCCAATATAGTATTAATACCTATGCTTTAGGCTGCACGGTTTTTTTCAATCTAGTTTATTCACCGAATAACGTATATGTGTTATCATTTATAAAGTTATCCGATACTATATTTGTACCGAATCTATTTGACAAATAGCTTCTGATAATAAAAATGCATGTTCCTTATCAGTGTTATCACTGAAAAGCAAATCTCACCGATCAATCACGATCAAGTAAATTAGTGTAACTTGTTCCATGGTCAACTATAACTACCGGCTATTAGTATAACTTTTACACTGAAAATCAATTAAGTATCGATTTGTTCAGAAGTTTATTTCCCGTAAAAATATACTCAATGAATAAGTTATCTTGTGAATTATAGTTAGCTGATTGAAAACAACCGGCTCATAATAATATCAATGAATAATTTTATATGGTCAATGTTAAATATTTCAAGGACATGCTATATAAATATTCATATATGCTTTATATATTTATATAATATATAAAGGGTTTATTATAAAGGTTTTAAGTTTTTATAAGGGTTTCAATCTTCTCTATTTAAAGGATATTTCAACTAAATTTTTAGAAAAACGAAAATTAACAATTTCAAATAATTTATATAACATTTAAGGTATTTTTTAAGTACTGTATATGAATAAATAAATGTATATAGGTACGTGTTCACTGTTCATGTATATATTTATTGAAATTATGCCAGTTAATTCATGTGAACTAATGTGAAATCGTAAATATGAATGAATTCGTTGTAAAATTGAAGAAAATTGGTAGGTAGATATGGTAGACATTTAACGATGATTTCCCCTTTATCTGGTGCCAGTGTTTTAATTATAAAAAAAGACCATCGTCCAACGTTATCATGCAAAATACATTTTTAGATAAAATGTTATCCCATCAATAGATAACGAACAATTATTAGTGGTTCGACAATTAATAGTACGAAAAATGTATAGTGTCATAGGAAAGTAGAAACCGCAAAAAATTATAATGCACAATTTTATTATATTATATTATCTTATTACTATTATTATCATCATCAAATATAATGTACCTACTGAATACTGCATATAAATATCTTCATGTGCAATTAACAGTTACCAATGGATTTTGCCATAACCAATGTCCAATTTACGGTTACCTCTATCAATGACTGAGATAATAAAAATTTAAATTGATAACTGACGATTTTTGTCAAGTACAGTGAAGTACTGGAATTCGAATTTCGATTAATCCACTAAAAATGTCAGTATGATCGTAAAAATTACTGTTCTCAATATGTATTATATCATAAATAGTTGTATTTTGTTATTGTTTTTCCAAAATATAATGAATATAAACAATGTAATTATTAAAAATAATGTGGTATCATTCGGTTCAATGTGGTATCATATTTTATTATATAATACAACATAATTTTATGGAATTAGCCACTACTAACATTGTTATTCGTAAAAATCATTAATGATATGGTTATTATTTTATTTTAATACCATGGATCTTTAAAATAAAATAAAATATGTTTTTCTTTTTTAATATATTTATGTACCTATAACAGTATTGATGATATCAAGTTACAAATAAAGTTCCTTTAGGTACTTATTATAAAATGTTTTATTTTTATTCTACAATATTTATATATGTTTTGATGTTATTGAAGTTTTCAAGTTGTAAGAAAGTTCATTTACTTGATATACCTATTGTTGATAATTTTATCGATGTTATTTCAAGTTATAAATTCTGTAATAAAACTGTTTTACACTATATTGATGATGTTTAAAATATCTATTTATAACAATTATTTTATTCGTTTTTTTTTTTTTTTTTTTTTTTTTAATAACGTTGGAAATTATAAAAAATACTATAAAATATTAATAAGCACTACATATAGTGAATAAATATATTAAAAAAAATATATATATATATATTATCCTTCTCTGCGCTAGAAGATCATACGATGCCAATATATACATATATATATATATAAATATATACAAATCTCGGGCATCAAGAGGTTAAATAAAATCGATTTCTGGACGTATCTAATATTATATAATACTACCTTGAGTGCAAAGCCTTTCGAATGTTGCTCTTTTGGTCCTTGTAAGAGCAACTCCTATTGAGAGTGACACGCTGTAAGGGTAATTGCTTTTGAGTGCAACATATTAAAGTTAAAAAATCAACTTAAAGAAAATTCGTATATCTAAGTTTTTTGAAGACAATAATATCGATTAATTAATTTTAGAAATATTTCAACCTGCGGTTTCGAATGAATATCACTTCTTCGGTTTTACACACGTCAATATCAGTTCAATTAAAACGATGAAAAACACCAAGGAAGTCCAACGATTTGAGATAAAATAGGTATGGAAATTATGGAAGTTACGTACTTTGTGAATTCGGCAGGACTTTACATACCTAAACACTATCACTAGGTAAAAATATTTGAAAATCAAATTAAACGTCGATAATTAATATACATTCAATTAAAATTGTGAACAACAATATAGTCTGATGATTTTAAATATATGTAATCTTCTACACAGACCCTTTTCACATGCCAAAAAAACATGGTGTAATCTCTTACCTAGACCTTTTTACCTTTTTAAGTTTGGGGTTACCTATCTCAAACTTATTGCATCTTACAACACATTTGTTACATACTACGAGTAGGCACAATGATGCATGCACCTTCATACTTTTGGAGATAATATATTAAACCATAATTTTAAAATAATTACAAAATAAAATTTAGTAAAAATAATAATTTAAGACATCGTATTGAAGATTCTCGAACACACGATAACATACGAAAATACGGTAAGCTCTATAAATATATATAATATAAAAAAAAAAATATATATATATATATATATATTTATATAAAATTATAAAAATAAACGTAAATAAATGTGTAAATAAAAATGTGTTTAAAATGTATTAATATAATATAATATATTACATTGTAATTTATAACTGATTTTTTTCTTATTTTAATCATTGAAACAAATATGCATCATAACATGCGACCGATTTGTTCTTATTTTAGTAATTTAAAAAAAAAATTATGACTACCTAAATAATTTATTTTATAGTAAATATATATATATTTGATTATATGTAAAGGTACCTACTGTCTTTTCTTATTTTAATAATTATTATGAGTATTATTTTAAATTGATTATTGGATATTATCATATACCTAACTTAAAAAAAAAAATAATACGATTGAAATATTTTTTTCAAATTTTATCTTATACTACCCGTCTACTGTGGGAGATTATACTATCTTGTATAGGAAATAACACTATCTTGTATAGAAGTTAAGACTATCTTATGTAGGAGTTAATGTTATGTCCATGTAGGAGATTACCAATATTTGTAGGAGTTTACCATTCCCCCTATCAGTTGTTCGCTATCTATTGTTGTATATCCAGGTAAAATCGATGAATGTTGCTTTATTAGATCCTTAGGCTATTATCAAATTAAACTCATATACCGTTGGTCGGGACAGTATACGAAAGTTTTAACGACGAACAAAAGACGACCATTATGTGGTCCATTGCAGATAGACCAGAGAAACGAGGTAAGAGAAAAAAAAAGTAATTTTACAGAAACAAATAACGATATTGCCGGTGGAGTTGAGAAGCGAATTGTTCACGTGCCCAGGGGGCTTTGCAGTTCAAAGGGTCTATTAATATTGTAGGAATATTGTTTACGGACGGTGAACGTCCGTTTTGAAAGCGATTTTGCCCAGAGCCTCAAAAAATCTAGCGCCTGCAGTTCTGAATAATATTTAGTACGTTTAATTCGTTTAATCTAACACTAATCCAATACATACGCATGCAGGGACAGGAATTGAACCCATAAAAACCGGCTTCATATCCTGAAAACCATAAAAAATATTTATGAACCGGAACCCTTATTTTAAAATTCAAAATACTTTTCTTGCGGTTCTGCCATTATTATATTCGACCTTTTAGATTCAAAAGTATATATTTTTTCGTAATATATAGTTATAATAATATGGTATTACTAATTAGAGACGACGATGAGAAGAAGAACGAAAAGGTCCTTATATATTTTTAACTAGATGTTTCAATTAGATAATTTGTTTTCTATTCAACTAATATACAGGCAATACAATGTATAAGACGATTGTACATTTTACGTATTTTATTATTTATATTTGTATGGGCTATGGATCGTTTGGTTTAAAATATTGTTCGTATTTGTTTTAAAAATTAATAAAAATAATATTCCATTTTTATAGAAATTCATCTTGCTGTCTTTGCTTAAAAGTTACAACAACCTATTCTATGGGAAAATTTTTCTCCCAAATTCCGACCGATAAACGTCATTTTATTGATTTTTGTCATTGATTACATATTATTATATTATATACTATATTTATCATAAGTGGTCAACTGACGGTCCACCGTAACCTTTTTATTCAGTTCGGGCTGTCCTTTAATATTTTTATCGTTGAAAAAAATACTAAATAAATACTTAAAATATAGAAATGATTGCTAGGCAAATTGTATTTTGGAAAAAAAGTTATCAATAATAAGACAAACATTAAAGCACAGAACAATATAGAAAAGTTACTTGCGGAAAAGCTGAGTACCGCACACGATGTGTCCGACCATCGCAAACGATATTACAGTGACTGCGAGTTATCTTAAATTGTGCATTTCGATTCTTATCGGAAAATTGTCCACATAAGAGTAGTTGTTCCATCACTGAACATGTGATTTCAAATAACATAAAATGTAAGCACCCACGCGCTCTAGGTCCAATCATTTTAATTTTCAAAATTCGGTCATTTACATTTGAGTTGCGCGTCCCCGCTATGTGTAATCGATGCTATTACTTGGTAAATTTTCCAATTACGTTCGTGTAATATAACAGATGAGTGAAATACAAAAAATTCTTTTTGGGACCAAATTTTTTAAGCAATAATTTTCGAACCCGAACCGGAATCGGAAAGTCGAAGAAAATGGTACGGGTCAAGGGAACCAAAGTATTAAATCGTCGGACCGACTAGGTATTATCGGACCGAAAATTAAAATATTAGTAAAAAAAAAACGGATAATTACTTGAGGCGGCACCGTTGCGATCAGACTATCGTCGATTTCTTCGCTGGTCGGTTTCACGTTCATGTAGTGACCTTGAGAAAAGTGCCTGGGCCGCGACATCAGCGTTTCATAACCCGGTCGTTTCTTGCCTGTGTCGTTCGAGGTATTCGGTGTGATCGGTACGACGGAAAACGTGCCGTCTTCGGCGTCTCCGCTCTGGTAATCCTTCGTCTTCTCGTGCCGCATGAGATCTTTCAGCTCCTGGAATCGATCCTTGGCCGTCAACCGCATGGATATCACCGGTATTTTGGTTATCGGATAACCCAAACGAAACAGATTGGCTTTCCTCGATAGCTGATCGTCCATAATAGCCCTCGTGGCCGTGGTCAAACGTGCGATTTTTTCGAATGGTCTGAGTTGTCTGTAAATATGAAATCTGAAAATCAATAGCAGATGTATACATACTTGCGCACATTCGTGTTATGTTCGTTATCACGTGGACGTGATAATTTAACAATTAAAATCGTTTAAAATCCAAATATCGTCGTATCGTTAACGATTCTATCGTTGCTACCCTACACCCCTCCCCCCGCCCCCCCGCCCCACCCCACCCCTCCCAATCGCGCCCTCAATAATTTACCGTACTTTTACGGACACGATATTATAGGTGTTGTTTAAAATCATTCGTTTTACCGGGCTTGAAAACATTATTTTCACGTTTATAATCGATTTATCGCGACATTATCGGATACACACACCTATATATAATTGATATTCACCGTAATAAATTATGTAAAATTCCATTTTTATTTATGTAACCTATGTCAAATATGACAATGACACGAAAAGGGTTTTAATATATTAAAACATTCGATTCAAATTCAACCTAAACTGGAAACGTGAATAACATTTTAACGAGGTAAAAACTACCCGACGAAAATCGTCATTTTTGACAATACAGTTGTTATCTGCAAACATCCGACTGCAACAGCTATTATGCATATATATAGTTCATAAGTTTTAATTAGAGCTGAATATCGGCACGAATGGATGTCAAATATTAGAGTATTGGATGTGCATATTGTTTCGAAAACCTTATTTATTCTAAAACCAATTGGATGTTCATTTTTTCGGTTAAAGTACTCATCTGCAATATTTAGATTTGTGTTCGGAAAGACGGAAGTTCGTGCGTTCACTCGAACGCCACTCGTTTCTGTCAAATAGAACGTTAAATTCTGTAAATCCACGTAAATCCTATTAGAATTAAATATTTATAGAAAAACGTATACTTTTTTAACGATTAATCAATTAAAACGAACGAGTTCGTTTTTTTAAAAAAAATAAATGTTAACGTGTTCTTTTTAAATACATTTTAACATGAACGTGAACGAATTCAATTATCCCGTTAATGTATAGTACCTATTTTCAATATTTTGACTTATATAGATGATCTAATTTATACCTATTCAGGAAGAAATAGTATTATAGTTTTACTTTTAATATTTTTAAATCTCAAATAAATACCAAAATGTATCATAAAACAAATAACCATAGCTTTTAATATATGGGTACGCAATGTCACGGTGTTATACTGATAAATAGAGCTTTAACATCGACTCATTATGTCTATAATATATTGTATTGGTTATCTATGCATATGACTAGACGGTCATTAGTACTATAAAATTAGTAATTACAAAGTTAATTTAATTAAAAAATGTACATATATATCGTCTGGGCTTAGAATAATAAATAGTTCCATATCATATTTATACATTTTTATTGGAGAGCGATTTTCATTTCTCTTCCATCACTAAAATTTCAGACTTTACAACAAAGTTTTATTAAAGATTTAAATCTTGATTTTCTTTAATTTATCTGTTTGAAATTTTTTTTTTTTTTTTTTAATACCTATATTTAGTTTATTCTAAAAATTAAGTCTTTTAGCTATTTTCGTTCATAGAACTAATATTAATGTCCTTAGAACTTTTATGTACATCTACATATTATGTATATTGCTTTAGATATAAAACTTTTTTAATTTATCATTAGATTATCGTAGTATTATAGTTAAAATTATTTTGTAGTAGTAATTGTATTATCTGTCGATGGCCGTATAGTTAACCTATACACCTAATGCCTAACATCGAGAGTTACAACTCTTTTAATCCGCTTTACTCTCTAAATATAATACGACGTATAAAAACGTTTGTCGGGGCAAAAAAAGAAAAAAATCGCGGAAAAATGCGTATTAAAATAATACCTGCCTGAGACCTCTTTGAGTATCTGAAAAAAAGTTGAATTTTTTAAAAAAATTCGACAGATTTTACCTTAAGACCACAACATAAGCAGGCCTTAGAATATAATATAACGGTATGATAACAACTAGTTTATCAATATACGTTTACTTATATAGAGCGAACTTTTTGCGGTACGTATTATTATTATATTCGATATAATATTTGAATAGCGTGACACGTCAAGCACGTAGGTATCAAAGGACTATCGGGAAAAGTCTGTTGCAATAGTAAAACGAAACGTATATAATATAATAATATAATATGACTACTACGTCAAGTCAAACTTTCAATGTTCTACAGTTATATAGTTTACTATTATATAGTGAATCGATATGTATATGATATATATATCTGTGTATTTTTATTTTCCAGATAAACCGAAGTTGACATTTTAATATTTTAGGTTTCAAAGTATTTTTACATTTATATTGTGTAACGATCATTTAATATTAATATATTTTACGCGCGTCTTTATCTCGGTAAAATTATGAAATAATAAACTCGATTTTACGGAGAGCCTTGCGAAAACTTTGACTTGTGGAGTTCGCCACAATGTAATCAAACACTCAACTATATATATATATACCATCGCGTTCCGTTTATAAGCCACCGAAATTGCACAGTAAGAGGTGATCTTACGTCTTATCTACAAAGTTCCTAAAGCTACAATATCAAACAGTACGCGTATATATAGTTACAGGATACTTGACAGGTAATTATTTTGAACACTTGTAGTATAGTAATATGTAAATGCCGGTTTATAGTTAAACTGAAACGTCATAAGCTGAAAATTCCGTTCCATATAATAATAATAATAATAATAATAAAGGCTACGTTTGAAATGTTGAAAAAAAAAATCACGATTAAACCGGGAAGGACCGTCGACCTTCGTTGCAGATCAATCGGACGGATGTTTTAGAATCGTAGGTATATTATAATATTGAGATTGTCACGAGCGCGTGACAATCGAAAAGCCGTTTTAATTTTTTATATCGCTCTGTTCTAAAATCAGTGGCACAACCAAGGGCCTGGACGTAGGATCCGGATCCTTCGCTTAACATAGGTAAATAGCAAAACCGGTTAGGAAAGTCCACTCTTTAGCGTGCTAAATTCCCCAGTATCTAAACGTATTTTAAACAATAATCTAAAAATGTTATAAAACAAAACGAATAATATCTATCTGCCACGGTGGAAATCAAATCAATAAACTCGTAACTATATAGGTACTATATACATACGACAAACGGACAGACGAACACAGCGAGTTAAATAAAGTGTCTAAACTTATGTTTAGAAATGTGAAATTTATAAATTTTTATTTCATATAAAAATCTTAGTGAATATTTTTTCAATTTATATTGGTTCATATTTTCAAAAAAAAAAAAAATCTAGCGTTTCGTATTTCTCATTTTATCAACTTACAAACTTGTCGAAAATACGAAACAAAAATAAGTAACGCGGAGAACGATATCTATATATAATTATTTAGTGTCCGGTGTGGACGTTTTTTTAGAATATATAATTCGTGTTTTTTTTTTCAACATTTAAAGTTTAGCGAAGAAATAAAATTGGGTTTTTAAGAATTCGTAAAATTTATAGATAAAGTGTGACACATAATTTCAAAAATCGGCTGTAGGTAGGTATAGGATGTTAGATGATATTATTGTTGTTCGTCGTTTATTATTTGTTTCGTATTTTTATACGTTATTCGTAACTTGATAAAAAGAAAAAAAAACACAAGCACAAAAGTAATACTTTCAAAAACATATAAATTCAAAAAATTAAAAATACATAAAACAATGATCACCCGCGGAAGTTTTATATCATAAGAAAATATACATTTCAAAAACACATTAAAATTTACTTTAACATAAGAAACATAGGCAGGTACCTACCAATTATATTATTAATAACCGACGTAAAGATAATCATAAAGTTTAGGTTCCATGTGTGAAAATAGACAATCGTAATTCATATAATTGATGCGTCCGCGTGGTATTACAGTAATACGACCAACATAAACTTCATAGTTTTTTATTTGAGACACGCGTCAGTGTACCCCATGTAGCCAACTTGACACCCGGTCCGGCCCCTATCTAATTTACTTTTAAAATGAAATTTTTCTGTCGATAATTTTCCTATTTAAACAGGGCCGTAGCCAAGACCCAATAGCGCCCCTGGCAATGAACAAAATTTGCGCCCCCTCCTCAATCACTGTCATTCCTATGAAATATTTGTGGTAGAGTAATAATAAAAACTAGGGCTTTTCACAAATTTTTCAATTCAACTATCCAAATAATTGCCAACCCAAAATGTTTTTTCTTAGTGAGACAGTACCCCCTACCCGCCCCCTCTCGCTGACCTTAAAATAACCCAATTTGTTTTTTTATTACCTTAAAAAAATATCATTAAAAAAACCATCTTTAATATAAATATCTCCTTTTTTATTAAATATTAAAATCGTTACATCTAAAAATAAGTAGGTAACCACTATAAGTGATCGTTAACACGAATAATATTTAAATATTGAATAATGCTTTGTACATCATAGAGTACAATACTGTTCATGTTTATTATTTTGGTATGGACTTGCATGCATTTTTAAAACATAAAATACAATATTTTCAGTTACAATTTTATTGTTCTAACTAGATACTAAATAATAAAACAATAGTGAAGAATTAAAAAATACAAATATTGTTATCAAGCAGAAAATATATGATAAAAAAATACTACAGTATGACCTATATATATATATATATATATATATATTAACTGCAAAAAGAAGGCAAGTTCGGACTTGCCTTGTTTTTGACCATGCATGAAACACTAAAAGAGGTAAGTCCATTTGCACGTTATCTCCGTAAATAACAATTGGACATACCTTGTACTTGAACAGTATTAACCGTGATGATATTCAAAACGATCAAAAACTGATTTTCCAAAAAAATGGACTTGCCCTGTGGTTGCAGGGAGCCCTTTATTGAAGTATTTTTTTCGGAGGAAAGTTGAAAGAATTATTTGGTTTTTTTGCTGTTCAAAATTATTAAGGAAACGCTCACTCTGTCTCAGTTTTTCCTGATGCACCGCGCCTAAAATTATTATCAGTAAATTGAGACGGACCCTCATTGAAATTGCGCCTTTGGTATTATTGCGCCCCTGGCAAAAGCCCTCTTGCCAGTGCCTAGATACGGCCCTGCAACAGATATAGGTATAATGTAATATATACCCCAATATTATTACGAAAAATTCCAATGAAGGGGAAATAATAAACAAATACCTATACCCCATTAAAAATTATTTTCGTCATAATGTGCCAAAAAAAAAAAAAAAAAATGTATGATGCCGCGACTGCCTCTGTATGTTATAATGTATACTATCTCACTTGTTATATAATATTTGATTAAATTGTTATTATACTTTAGTTGACTATAATTCATTTCGAATAGCATAATGTTAAAATCAATATTCATCTGTTTTTGACATTATTATTATTATTATTATTATTATACTTATTGTTTGTTAAAGTGCGGTTTATAATAAAAGAAACTACGTTTTTTTTTTATCTTACACATTTCTAATTAGAAATTTTGATCTTTATTTATTTTATGGGAAAAGTTGAGTTTTGGGTTGTTATTTTTCTTTCCCCTTTGTATAGACGGGAGAAAACTTAGTAAAAACTGATTATAAAGGTGGAAAGTCTCATAATTTTCTCTCGGTCCAAGGGTGATTGTAAACTTTTTGTCCCAGGAATAGACACATGTTTCTACTTAGCGAGCGTAGCACCGAAATCGCCCAACAGTGATTTATACATTTTCAAGACCATTTCGTCCGCCCCATGTTGTTCCGCTCGAAAGTTCTGCCATTTTAAATAGCGATATACATACCTATATATATATATATTATATATATTATATATACATACATCAATAGTAAATAATATATTGTACTCATACAATTTACGTGTATTCACATTCAGAAAGTTCTGGACAGTCATGAAGTTTCTTATCAGTTCTACCGATATGTATATAACTACCAAAACGTTTTATGAATAAAGTATATCATATATATGTCGTATACACTAAGGAAAGAATGAAAATTGTCATGTTGTCATCAATTATTAATTTATTACTTTGAATTAGGTATGGTATATAGGATTTATTTTTATTTTTATTTCATAAGATAAAAGATGATGAAAATGAACTAAAGTAAATTCTTAGTGAACAGTTAATTGGCTTTATGATGGCGTCAGCACGTTGATGATCCTTGGCATCATCCAAAATGGAATTTTAGACTTTATTAAAATATTTGTATTTTTCCGTGTTGTAAAAAATCGTTATGCGATGTAGTCGTCGTAGTACTTAGACTTTAGAGCAATTTAAAAGTTAGTATAATATTCAAATGGTTTTGCAACTTTTTATTAATATTACAACTTAATGTTTAGGTGTTTAATATTTATAAAAATTAAGCCAATTGTCCATAAATTGAACCATATTTATGATTTATAAAGAAGATGAATATCAAATATTGATTATAAAAACTGACCTGGGGGTGTACATATTATCATATTTTAAAGGGGGTCTAATAATAGGAATAAATATTTATATCTGTATGTATAGGTCGTATATAGATTATTTTTTCATTATTTGAGTTCAGTTAATTTGTTTGTTTTTTAAACTTAAATCTAAAATGTACAAATGCAAATTTGAATAACAAACACGATACACAGGAAGTAAAATACTGTCTAGAGATCATATCATAGGCGTGTCCACGTGTCGTTCCTATCATACACAGGCACGACCTGCAAAATCAGCCGCAAATTTAAATTTTGTCTGAATTACCGTGTTCTGTGCTATATTATAAATATATTTATGACAATATTTATATGTCTGTGGCTAATATAAATTATACCTACTATTATAAATTTTGATTTTTTAATGTGTAAGGAAAAACTACCCAAAAATGACGCAAAAACAGTAAAAATACAATTTTGTCAAATCGAGATTTTTCATTTCTACGTAATTTCGAAAATAATAACTTTAAAATCTTGAAATTTACAACGAATATTTAATTTAGTAATATATTCTCGTTAGTTAAATTTTTTTCAATTGTGGGCTATTTATAGACATTTTAGATTTTGAGGTTT
>JAIPRL010002461.1:0-33103 GCA_025469235.1 Pemphigus obesinymphae | reverse complement strand
ATATATGATAAAAAAATACTACAGTATGACCTATATATATATATATATATTAACTGCAAAAAGAAGGCAAGTTCGGACTTGCCTTGTTTTTGACCATGCATGAAACATTAAAAGAGGTAAGTCCATTTGCACGTTATCTCCGTAAATAACAATTGGACATACCTCGTTCTTGAACAGTATTAACCGTGATGATATGGCGCATTCGAAACGATCAAAAACGGATTTTCCAACAAAAATGGACTTGCCCCGTGGTTGCAGGGAGCCTTTCATTGAAGTATTTTTTTTCGGAGGAAAGTCGAAAGGATTATTTTGTTTTTTTCGCTGTTCAAAATTATTAAGGAAACGCTCACTCTGTCTCAGTTTTTCCCGATGCACCGCGCCTAAAATTATCATCAGTAAATCGAGACAGACCCTCGTTGAAATTGCGCGTTTGGTATTACTGCGCCCCTGGCAAAAGCCCTCTTGCCAGTGCCTAGATACGGCCCTGTATTCGCATGTATCTGTACGACTGCCTGTACAGAGGAGCACAGCTCCTTTCGAAATTGGGCGCCGAGACGTTAACGGCGCGGGTGATCAGAAAGCAACGAAATACGAAAAAACCCCTCCCCCGAAAAATTCGCCGCCGGGTTGCCTTGAATGGCATTGCAAAACGAAAAATGAAAAAAATCTTACAGCATCATAACACGTGTTACCGGCATTATTTTTACGGATGTCCGAGTATTATTCATATTTTACCTGTCGGGTATTGTACGTTCGAACATCATTGACTTTTGCCTGTTCGTGTACCTCGGCTTCACGTAGTCCTCCCACGCGTTAAACGCGAACGGATCAAACGCCATGGGCAGATTGTTGGCCGTCAGTTGATTTTGCCGCTGAGATGTACGCCACATTATACGCAATTCCAGACAACTGGGCTCGTCCAAATACGGCTCTGGCTGCGAAATGATTTTCACCTCGTCGATGTCCGGTCCGATCTTCGTTTCGGGTTTCCGCCGGTCGATCACCGTTACCTTCGGCCCGTACATTTTCACCCTCGGATGAGTCGTGCATTCCGAGTACTTGCTTAGCGTCAAAATGAACGACGTGTACAGTATGACGCTGATTTTCATCAGGTCCATCTATATAAACAAACAGAAAAAAAAAAAAAACGCTAAAATAAAACGACAATCGAACGACAAGTCCTAATGAGCCGGAAAATATTTCCAAAAAAAAAAAAAAAAAATATATCCAGTTAAACTATATGCGTAATATAGGTACGGACCCCCAGACATCACCCCTTTAGTAGTATTCCCCTGTAAGTATACTGCAGTATTTCCTTTTCGGAACGACAGGGAACACTGACGGAATCCCTGCAGGGTGGATAGATCGGACGTTCCTCCCGGGGAATCCTATTATTTGGGGGAGACCGGCAGTTATCAAACGGGAACCGTTTAAAATGATAAGAATTATAAATTTCTTTTTTTTTTTTTTTAATCGGTACCACGGATCATGAGGATGAGGCCTGAATGTGACGTCGGAACGGACTCCCGTGGTATGGGAAACGAACGCAAATCCACCGTAAATTACATTCTCTGTACCGGAAATTTACCTCTTGACGATAACCGTGCCCCAAACCTACCCATTTCACCATGGTAAGTTTTACTCGCATTCACAATCACTTCGACATTTCAATAATCGTACCAACACGCTGTCGTACTACACACGGTTATTGTGTGCACTAGCGTGCGGTTAATACACACGTGCGGTTAGTTTATCTTATAATTTTAATTTTTCAATATAGCTAAACGAGAGGTTATTTCTCTATTTTTACAGAGTTATTTGCGCAATATACGACGACGTCATAATAATATTAAGCTTTATACTTATTTTCCGATATTTATTATTAATGAAATCTGATAACATGTTATAACAGTATGTATTACACTTTATGGCTTATTTTGTACTACAAAAAAAAATTATATAATTTTGACACTTTCCCCTCCCACCACAATAGATGTAGCCTAATTAAAAATGTTTAGAAAGGCCAAATTTCCTTATTTCTTTCTCTTTTTTCCAGGACAATTTATTGATATATAGTGCAATTTCTATTAGAATGGCCCCTTTATTATATACTATAATTCTGAGAGACTTGAAAATCACACTTGAGGGGCTTAGTTTCCGTAATTACACCTACACCCCAAATTATTATATCATCCTTTCAAAATCGTATTCAAATATACGTCGTTATTTGTTTTTATAGTACGCCAGTGAGCAGGTACGTATTCGAATAAATAACTAAAAAGCTATTCAGAATACTTGTTCGAATACTTTTCAAAAAATGTATTCAGAAAAGATTTTCGAATACTTTTCAAAATACACTTTACATTATTTTTAACCGGTTCAAAATGCTGTTTATTTTAATTTCACTTCATATCATTAGAACGCATTATTTCCTGATGATTTGTCGGTACGTGTAAGTGCGTAACCATCTTACAAACCTTGTATGGATGTTTGTAATAAAAATAAATAAATTATAATTTTTTTTTTTTCAAAACTAAAAAAAAAGTTCTAGTTTAACCTAATCGAAAGTCCGTTAGAGATGAAAATATAAATTATAACAATAATTCGTCATTGACACGAAATATTAAATATTTAAATTTGTACAAATGAAATAATACAATATATTACTGACTATGCTATTAGATATGATTATACAATATTAGGTATATTATAGTTATAGCTAATATATATAATATTTTATTTTAAATTAATTTAAAAAAATAAAATTAATGAATTTAAAATTAGTTAAAAAAAAAAATCGATGAATGAAACGGGTCGTTTAAAACATTTTACATTTTTACCTCAACAGTGTTTCGTATAATGCGAGTATTTAATCTCGTTTGATGTATTAATTGGGTTCAGTTTTTCGATAGAAATTGAACAATGTACTTTTTTTAAATTTCTAATAACAAATATATATATATATATATATATATATTACATAACGGCAGTCATTAAAGTTGAAAAGTATGTATATTGTTCTCTAACTAAAACATTTAAGCATAACAAGTATAATTAATTTTATTTTATACTGCTGTTTTTAACAAGGTTTTTTTTTCATTCTTAGAAATAATATGATTTAAAAGTTAATATTACGCCTCTTTTTCGTTACCAAATAAAAGTACTACAGTATGATAATATTAAAAATTAATTAAAAATTTTAAAATCAATTAATATAAGTTATAAGTTTATAACATTATTTCATAAAATTAATTTGGAAAGTTTTAAAAATAAGTTTTCACATTTTTTTAACAATATATAGAAGGATAATAATAGATAACGGTCGATTTCAAAGTGATGATAGCAAAAACTGAGGGTTGAGAATGATTTCAAATCTTTTGGTTAGTAAAATTAATATTTTAAAACTCTAAAAATAACATTTAAGCTAAATGTGTATGATAAAGATTTTATTTTTACCCTCAAACCTAAAATATATTAAACTAATTATTATTATTTCTTAAATCAACACGTATAATAATTATTTTCGGAAAAGTGCTGAACTGGAGTAAATTCAAATTCTAGTTTTACGGTTAAAAAATAAAAATTGGCAACTCCTATTAAAATTTAGTATATATATATATATATATATATAGGTACTATATAGATTATATTCTACACCAATATTGAAACTCATACATTTTACAGTTTTAAGCACTTTACCTCTGATAAAATATCTATAATATAAAATATATTAGAAGCCGAATAAACACTTACCTCTTATTATGGGACAAGTGCGACGAAATTTATTTTTTTTAAATACTTAATGCAAATTCAAAAATTTATTGAATTAAATTTTGGTTATAATTTCGGAATCTTGATATTTATTTTATTGAATTACAATATTTTTAATATTTAAAATATGTGTAAACTATAATACATTTTTGTTCGAAGTTAAATTCCAACATAAATTATAATTTAATAATGTATACATTTAAAAAAACAATTGTTTAAAAATAGGTACTAATGATCGATAGGGCCTGAATTTTAATGCCCTAAAAGTATAAAAAAAATACCCTTTCAAAAATGCATGTACCTATTACCCGAAAACTTAAAAAAAAATGTACTAAGATACGGATTTAAAAAAATGTTATAAAAAAATTCACCAAAACAATATAATCTTACAATAAGAAAATAAATTGATGAAAGTTGTATGTAATCAGTTAACGAAAAGCAGGTGTTATATTAAGATATTACAATCTTAGATGATTTTTATTTTTTTGTAATATTACTAATAATAGGTTAAAAATTACATAAAAAATAAATAATTCCTCATAAACAAAGAGATATGCTCTGAAACGTCTAAAACCTTAAAAATTGCAAAAATTGACCCAAAATAAGTTCGTTGTTCGAATAGTTCATACTTGAAACCCATTTATATCTTATAAAACATTGTATCAAGCATTCCAGAAGAAGTATGTAAATGCATCGAAATCTGAGCCTTATTACTGATCGGTATTTCACAATCTGTGTGACTCTGTCCTTTTTTTATTTAAATTTTTACAAATTCAGACCGATTTTTATAACATAATATTATATATGATATAGGATCAAAAATATATAAACAACAAAAGAGTTGTCTAAATACAAATCTAAGCATTTAAGTACATATAAATAAGAATTAAAAGGGTCGAAAGCCATACAAGCAACAGTATTACTACTCGTATGGGTACAGCCATACAGGTATAGGTAAATATTTAAAATTTAAAAACTAATATTATAAGGATGTGAGTTTATGACGAAATCAAATGTATATATTTTTATTCAGATCACACAAAATTTCAAATTAATAGATTAAAAATGTGTTTTTACTTTCTCGTATTTATTCAAAAATCTTTTTACTAAAAAGAAAATTTAATCACATAATCCATTTTATCACCCTTGGCGAGACCGTAATAGCGATAAGTTTATATTATGAATTATTACGGATCAACGATGACGAAATATATTATTATAAACTATATAGACACTCGTTAAAATTATTTTTTTAATATTTAATTATTCAAATATAATTAGTTATGCTTACCAAAATCATTTTATTTTATTTTCATTTTTCGAGATTGGTACCTATATTATAAAATTCATCCGAAATTAAAAATACTCATATTAGAACCGGAACATTTTGAAAATCTTGTAACTGATCCATTACCGGAACCCGTATTTAATTTTTTTCGAGAACCTAAATTAAAACAGACACCGATATTTGATGACGGATATAATTTCGGTTCTTAGTTTTAATAAAAAAAAAAGTAGAAAATTAAAACGAAGGCATTAATTCTAAGAGGTTATTTATAGGCTATTTTTTGTGAATTCATTTGGACGAGTTGTTTTAGTGCGAAAGACAGTGGTTAATCTGTATGTAATAATACGCATTTTTACACACCCGTATGCAAAAGTAATTTTAATAATCCAATTTACGAATATTTACATATACTTATAAAGTACCTAGTTCAATTTCAAATTTTAAAAAATTTAATTTTCATTCATCGGTGTACATTTTTCATACTATTATATAAAAAATATTTAATTAATATTAATTATTCATAATTAAAATATTCCGATTTTAATTTAAAAATAACGCAATCCATGCAAATAGACTTAATGAGAATTTCAAAATTGAAATAATAACACTGACTGACAGTAGCCAAATTTGCTTTGTAGTTGTTTATAGTGAAAATTTGATAGAGGTTCGCAAAACTTTTTATATATAGGCACCTTGTGTTTATGATCATATTATTATAATATGCCAAAACCATTGAAGCTGTATTGACATTGCAATACGTATATTATATTAGCATAATATATTGACATTTGACATATTATATTCTATTAGGGAGATTACTTTAACATTTAAATTATCAATAAAAATATTAAATCATAGAAATAATAAATGAAATTATGGAATATAGATGGAATTACGATTCACGATTTCATTTAAAATCATGTATTTACAGTCCATCAAACAAATAATGGTAGGTTGTAATGGATAACATAAATATAAATACAATAAAAATATTGTCATATCCACAAATTTTCAATGGAAAACTTGCAATAGTATATTTTTCAACTTACCTAACAACGAATATGAAATAAAAAACGAATTGTAGCTAACAATATTAGATATTTAGTGCACTCCGTAGCCTATTTTTTTGTCATATTAATTGTTGTAAGATTTATAGTTAGGTATTTAAAAAAAAATTTAAACAAATTATTTTTTAACAATTCATAAAACCTGTAAAAATCCACATATATACAATGTACATATACATATAAAAAATCGGCTACGTAGAGCGCTATATATTTTTGTTCCATATCATTTATTTTATATTTTAACTTTCTACGATATTCTGAAGTTGATGAAAATGAAAAATGCGTAAACATGTTTATTTTAAACAAACATCGTGATTATACAAAAATAAAGAACAGTATTGACATAAGACTATATTTAAATAACTTTAAAAACATATTGAAATATTTTACATTCTTAGCGTAGCGAGTATACTTCTTATAGTGTATTCAGAGTCTTATAATGATGTTTTTTTTATTATTATTTTTTTTCTCTATAACTTTTTTTTGACTTATTCCTATTATAAAATGCTTTACCATTTGCCGGTAGAAAATTGCATCTAGTTGGGTTCTTTAAAACGCTGAATTATCCAATTTTTCCAATAATTACTTAATGCGTAAGGAAAAATTACAAAAAAAAATTTTAAAAATGATACAAAAAAAACTACAAAAGACTTTTTTCTACTTCTTCGTAATTTCGAAAAACATGATATGAAAGTCTTTAAATTTACATTTATACATATTATATTTAAATGTAATAGGGATTACAGCGAAATATAAATATATTTAATTTAATTTAAACGGCTTGAAAATCGTTTAAATTCCTTAAATATATTATAACGTCCTTCATGTTCCCGTTCTTTTTGATAGAAACGAGTGGTTTTCATGTATTGTTTACAAAATATAAGCGTTATTTATTCTAAATACTGTATTTAATGGTACCTATTAGATGAAAACGACTAAAACGACTTTAAGTATCTACTACACAATTGATAAAATCACGACAAGAAATTATATTGAATGTATTATACACAGTAATAATTGTTAAAAAAACACTTAAAGTTAAAAAAAAAAAATAAAATATATTTTAAAAACAATCTTAAAATTCTTTCATACAATATATACGAGTTATTATTGTTATATAATCATGATATTTGTTTAAAAAATTACTTGTGGCTTTCTGATCACAGTTTTATAACGATTATTATAATAGAACACTAACATTATACTGAGACCGAGCGTATAGTTTTTGTTCGATATGTGTATTGTATATTCAAACTTCTAAAAGTCGTGAATGAAAAACGTTATATTTCTAAGTTTTCAAAATTAGAAATAAAATTTTTAAGAATCATTTTACTGAAAAAATTCTATGTTTATCCATAGTAAATTGAACATATTTGTTGTAAGGCTTTCAAAACTCTGGGGTTTGTCTTAAGATTATGACGTATGGACTTTCGGTTAGGCTTATCCTTTAAGGTGCTTTATTGTGCACTTGTACGCCCTATTGTGCCGTTAGTTGAGATCCTCACGACATCAATGACTCTTTTAATCTTGAAAGGGTTCAACGTACATTTTTGCGGTATGCAAGTTTTAGATTGAATATCCCCTGGAAACCTCATAACTAGAGAGATGTTGCTTCGCAACATGGTTCGGTTTCCTTGGCTGAGCGTATAGACGTATCTCGGGCATTAAGTTCTTGAACCGTTTGTTACAAGATAATATGGACTCTCCTGATTTGCTTTCCTTAATTTACTTTAGAGCACGTCAACGTCCCTCCCGATCTATTGCTCCTTTATATGTTCCTTTTGCCTACACAAATTATTTTAAAAATGAACCTATCGGACGTATGATGTAAAATGCCAATATTGTTCCTTCGTGTCCTCTAAATATTTAAATAACTGCCTAGCTTTTCATTTAAACATTTATGTCATAAATTGTATAATTAATGTGTGTAGGTATATGCGTGTAATGTATATATTATGTCTACAGAGTTTATCCGGTATATTTAAGTAAAAAAAAAATTAAATAAAAAAAAAAAAAAATATATTCTAATCTACCATATTGTGTTTAAATTTTAAATCTATAACAACTGGGAGAGAAGTTATACTCGGAAATCGAGAACATATTTTAACCTAACCTGATCTAACGCTTGTATAGCGTCCTCTTATGCACCAATATTACGTCAAGATATTGTGAATAAATATTATTTATATTATAACTAAGTAAAGTCACACTCAATCGGATGCATTGCAAGGTTTATTCTCACGGCGAATTAGGGGTGGAACCATGGGGAATGGGTGAAATCTACCCACCCAAATTCACGAGAAATTTTTATATGCGAGTCGATACACAGTAGCGCCACTAGTTCTATAAACTTTACAGGGTTTTCGATAATATTTTCTAAAAAATCGTAAATAACCAAAAAAAAAAAAAAATGTCATATTATATAAAATCATAAATATTTCTTCCGTGATTTATATTTTTTTTTTTCGACCCGTAGTCTACAACTCCAATTCTCCATTCTAAACGGTTGTTCGTCTTTTCTTTTAAATCCTTAAAATATGTCTTGCATTATTTTTAATTTGTCCTATCCCGAATCACGAGGTCGGCCTGCAGTTCTCTTTCCTTCAATCATGCCCTCTATGATTATATTATGCAGCATTTCTGAGTGTATCAGGACATTGTGTCAGTCATTTTCCAATGTCTCGCTCTAATCAAACTTATGAATGTACGTTTTTCTTTAACGATTCCTAACACCTCTCCATTTGTTTTCCTCTCAATTCAACTATTATCTTCTCCATATGCTTCCAGCACCACGTCTCAAAAGCTTCTAATGTTACCTTTTCGGCATTATTTATGACCCGTGTTTCACTTTCACTTGTTGCTATACATTCCAAACATATGAGATTTATTCAGTCTCTACTTAAGAGAACGCCATACACCCGAGGGGTGTTGCATGAGCAATTTTTATTACATTTTCAGAAAAATGGAAACCAAATAATTTAAAATTATTTAAATACATTTTAAAAATAGACCTTTGTCAGTACCGTTTTAAATTGTCGTGTAAACACGATATTTGTTTAAAAATATTTACGCTTTTTTCATTTTTGTCGAATCGAGAATATTGTAGAATGACGAAATAAAAAATAATTTATAAAGAACACAAATATCTAGTGACTGACGGAGCCGATGTTTGATATATGCATTTTTACACGGTTTGTAAGCTGTTGAAAAAAATTAAAAATCCTATATTTCAACAGCTCATTAAACGTGTAAACATGCATATCTCAAACATCATCTCCATTGGTCGCATTTTTTTTTTTCTGCACTATTTATCATTATTTCTGATGTTCCGAGCATTTCATTAATTTCGTCAACTATACACGTTGTATGTCACCTTCACTCTCTGCTATCATTACAATATCGTCTACGAATCGTATCATGCGGTAACAGTTCTCCACCGATTTAAATTCCAATATTAAGTCATTATAGCTATGTTTTCTTCATATATTTTATAGTTTTCCCAATATAGCATTTAAATAGTGGTGGTAATAAAGTTCATCCCGTCTATGATATCGAAAATGTATATATATATAATTTTTTTTATGATTTCCCTGCATTATTTTTGTCTTTTACAAGGAACACGTACCTATTTTTTATTTTATATTTAATTTTTTTGTCGTTTTTGACTATTCTGTCGTCAAAGTGCTATTTTTCGGTTTTCCGATAGCCCGTATTTCGTGTTTTTCGAAGCCGCGAAGAAAAGATAAACTTAATTTCGTAAAAATACACTCCGTTATCGTCCATGTTTTCGAGTTTTTTCCGAGCTTCCGAATTTTGGAAACAAAAGTTTCCCCGACAATCTCTGTGGATCACGTCTTTGCTCTGCCACGAAAGCGTTCGGTACCGCGGAGATAAAACCGATGTTTAACGGTAAGCAGTATCTAGATGAAATCGCGGTAACTTATTATTTCATATTTATTATCATTCTTTTTTTCGTTTGGTTTAAATTAGGTAATTAGGTAAACGAAAATATCTTGCAGATCCTTTAAGGGACACTGTAATACTATATTTCATTGAATGTTTCCTATGCAAACCCCTTAAAACAGTTATTGTGATAATGTGATTAAAATTGATAATATAATTTGTGTATAATTATTCGTTAAATTTTGTATTGATTGAATGCATAACCATTTTTAAGAGATCTATATATTTTTAGAAAATTTTAGAAAAGTGAAGATCTAACAATTGAAAAATGTTTATAAGCATTTTAAAAATGAATAATAATTGGTCCCATTATTATAAAATTTTTAATGTAGTTGTTTTTTATGAATTTATTAAATGGTATTGAAAATATTACTTTTATCTTTCTCGTTTATAACAAATTAAAAACATCGTAGAAAAATGAAACAAAAAAAAAAAAAAAATGATTAATAACAACATTATCTAGCGCCCTATGCCCTATTTAGTAATATATGTGCATTTAAACACGTTTTATGAGTTATAAAAAATCTAACTTTTTAAACAAATATAACTCTTTAAAAAAATTTAAATATCAAAAAAAGATATGTAGCATAAGATAATATTTTATCTATAATTTATATTTCAGTTTATCTTGCTATGATGTTTATAAGTAGTTATTAAAAATGATAAATGCTAACATGAGTCATAATCAGAGACGAGACTAGGAGAGGGTGCTAAACCCTCCTACTTGGATTGGCATAGTCAGTTTGCACCGGCACAATACATGTTTTGAAGGACTTTTTTTTCTTTTTTGATTGTCGGTTTTTCCAGTAAATTGGTGAAAAATTACTAAAAGTTTTATTAAGAAGTAAGAAGTAAGACAAATTGGTGAAAACTTTGATGATCTTTTTTTTGTTTGCTTTTTTACTGTCATAAACTTAAATCAGGCACCCCTCCCCTACTTATACTTTTTAGAATCATCCCTGATCATAATATAATAAATATATATAAACTAAGGGATTTTTATAAATGGGTAGTATAATAGTTATAAATTTCCGAAAATAATAATTTCGACCAATATTTGGATTACTTACATTTTCATTTTCCGCCTATATATTTTCACCTATATTCATCGAAAACCTTTCAGGGGTAGAAAACTCTCTCCTAGAAAACGAAGGCTATTGTTTACCGCAAGCTAACTACTTTTATGATTGATGTATTTTAAGTATTAATACCTCCCAAAAACTAAAACTGAAAACGGACACAAATAACTAATTTTTCAAAAACCGAAACTACCAAGAGCATTGAGGTTCCAATCCCTGATCTTTGCGTCATATACAATAGGTTATAAACATTGGTATATTATGGTGTTGGTAAACGTATAATAACATTTTTCAGAAGGCAGTGTTGCTACTACTCGTTACGATTTAAACTGAAACTACCCGTAATTAGTAGTGTTTTAATTTTTAATTGTTTTTTTGATTTTAATAAGTAATCTCAGATTAGTGAAATCTTTGGAATAGTTTAAATTGCGGAGTTAATAAAAATAATTATTAAACTGCAGTGTGTATAAAATTTAATTAACATATTTTACTTTGATTAAATGAAAACGAAAAAGTAAAAAGTTTTGTTTTCGAGAACAAACATACAAATATTTTGAAATGAATGAAGATCTTTATTAAAAAATATATAAATAAATACAATGACGTAACGTATAGTCGTTTATTCAAAATATTTTATAAGGAAAAAGTTCATATAGATATAAATAACTGAAAACTAACTAAGTTTTCGAGTACAAAGATTAGTAAGTTAAAGTACAAAGTTACAAAGATGTAACTTGGGATCTAGGTCGCAACTTTTTCGTAATGTATTTTTAATGAACATAAGACATTAAAACTAATTATTTATAGGTACCTAATGAAAAATTACTAGAATAATATTAAAAATCATTTAACTTAATTTAAATTACATGAATCAAATAAAAAAAATCGTATAATATATTTTATACTATATATTGCAATAAAACTACATCACAATCGTCTACTTAAATACCAATTTCAAACTTTTGTATACATTTCTAAATTGCATCCAATCAATGAAGCGCACATTGAATGAAATAAACTCATAAACTGTTTAGATTGTATACACGTTTACTATACTTCCAAACACTTAAATAAACACTACACATTATTATTAATCTTTCTTTGTGTTTGTTCTTTCTTCCCAGACAATATATACTATTGAAATAAGACCAACAGAAGTTGTTTTGAAAAACTAAAAAGGCGTTTAAAGTTTACCGGTTTTGTTTTCAACGAACGAATAGCAGTTCTCTTGAACTATAAATATTGTGTTTTGTGAAAGCTGAAAATAATACAATAGACGAACAAAGTTTTAAAATATGCGTTTCTTTATATTATATTATTGTTTATGAATACTTAATAATATGACCAGCTGAGTCTGGCACCTATATTTATCGACAGAGTAATACAATAATATTATACCTAATATGTACAATATATCCAAAGAAATATTGTCAAACACGAATATTGTCGATACCTAATATAGATATGAAGGAATATTAAAAACATCATAGAAATGAAACTTTAAATATGTTTATAAAAAAAAAAAAAAACAACAAGATATATAGATATAAACAAAAAAAATTTATAAATAAAGTAAAATAATTTTTAGACAAAAAAAATCCAGCATTATTAATAAATTATATTGAGATGATGCTGTTGAACCCACTTTTTATGAGGTCCTGATGGAAAATGTTTATAAAATTTTATAATCCAACAGTTTAATTATATTTTAAAAATATTCATGTGTCAGTACCAATTTTTACTATTGTGTTATCACGATATATGTTAAAAATCACGTTCACGCTCTATGACTACAACTTTTCTCTTTGTAATTGCAGAGTCAAAAATTATTCAAAATATGGAAGGTGAGAATATTTACTGTGATGGATTTTGTCAATATGTTTATTTAAAAGCTTAAAATCCGTGATTGAAAGTCGTGAAATTTTAACATTTTAAAATTTAAAAATAAAACATAAAAAAAAATGTTAACTACAAAAAATCCACACTACGGCATAGTAAATATTCTCATCATTCATATTTTGTATACATATTTGGCTCTGCGATTTCTAAGAAAGGAGTTGTAGTTATAGAGCGCGAACGTATTTGAATACCGCTAAAATGGGTGTTTAGAATCAGGGGAGATTTTAGGGGGGTGGGGTTACACCCCCACCACGGGAAAGTAGTAGATGACAAGTAGATGCCTTTTTTTTTTTTGATTATTTCCGAAGTTTTGAGGAGTATTTCGAAATTTAATCGGCAAATTAGAAATTGTTCGGAATATTATAGAGTCGGTAAATTATAAATTTTTTCGGTAATTTAGCCGATAAAATTATAGGAAAAAGTGTATAACCTATTTTTTTTTTTAAATTATTTACCGTTATTAACCTTATTTATTATTTATATTAATCTTATTAACCTACCGTTTTGAAAGAGTGCGGAATGTAGTTGGCATATATTATAAAAATACTCTTCAAAAAAATGTCTTCGGAGTTGTGTAGCATTATATCTCTTAAGATACGAATAACACAATGCGAACGGAAATTGAAGTGAAAAGGAATATCGGGAGCAAAATAACCAAAAGGAGAAATGTGTACAAATCGTTCAGTGGCAAAGGCCGACTTGTCGGCAAATTCGTTACCTACAACACCGACGTGGTTGGGTGTGCCCAGAAAAAATGCACACTCTTTAATAGGTAAAACGAGGGGAGAAAATAGGCCGAAATGGACGCAATTAGTGTGTTGTTGTCATGGATGGTAAAAAAAAAAAAAAAAAAACGAAAATTTAAAAGAAAAAACTCCAGCGTGACGTTCAGTTGTGAATGAAGAAGCGAACGGATACAGGATTATCCGAGGAGGAGATAACGAGTTTAGGAAAAATGATAATAATTTGATCTAATATTGCGTCATTTTACCAAAAATAATATTGGTTTGCCGGATTGAGAGTATAGATTTTAAAACGAACCCGCGAGTGCACTCATCCACTACACCAGCCTTATACCTACACGGGCATTAAACAATTCAATTTGTTCTGGACAAAGGTCGAATGGGATTCGATTTCGATGAAAACAGAATCTCGTGTTATCTCGTTTAGCACGGCGTTGTGCTATATGCAAAATTGCAATTGACAGTCAAAAAGGGGATTCCATTAAAACGCAATATATAAATGTATATACAAATACATTACGAACGAATCGTTTAATTTGCGAATAAAATAAAACAATGTAATATTATGCATGCTCCATGCAAATGTCGTAATGTTTTTTCCCGCGAAAATGTGTCATCGAGGTACGTAGATAATAATTTTAAGTATTTTTTTTAAATTTTATATACCTATTACTCTATATTATAATATAAATTAATTTTAATGTTAATAATTTTTATACGCATACAATATATATTATTATCAACATTAAAAAATATTATTTTATAAATCGTTTTAACGGCATTACCTATATATGTAATTACAAATACGTTTTTTAGTAATATGTTTAATTTATCAGTTGAGGACGCGTTTCTGTAATAGAAAAAAATCGACATGTTGACGACGAAAATTGTTACTTCACTCGAGTTTTCAGCGTTGTTTACAAGATTGAGCATAAACTAGTTAATAAGTCGTTGTTAACATTACTAGTTAACATTATATAGTGTATAGTAAACTTATAAAATTATCTAGTTAAAATCTGTGAGTACATATTTTAATAACTAGTAAATTGTTGTTCATTCAAAGTTTTCAAAGTACTTATCTGTTTTACTTAAGATCAAAGTTTTATTAGGTATACGTACATGCAAGAGAAGATTATTTTTTACATTTTTATACAATGACGTACCTATTATACCTACTTAATAAATTAATTTTTATGTCCATTTTTTTCTATAGTTAAGAATTTCGTGATTACCAATAAAAAAATTAATTATTTAATTTAAAAAGTATACACGCCATAGACAATAATAATTTTTGTATTTTTGGAAATACTGTTATTTTTTTATTTTTAAATTTTTAAAAAACTTAAACATTATTGAAAATATTACGATGTATTTCATGAGATTTAACCACAAATAGGTAAGTTCATACAAATATTTGATTAATAGGGACCTACTATTATTTTTTCAAAATTCTAACAAATGGAAATTTGCAAATTAGTAGGTACCTACCTAAATATTGTTTATTGATAGGAAATCCAATATATTACGGAGAGATTATTATGTAACAATTATTAGAAACGACAAAAATAACTTTATTTTTATTCAACCATTTTTACAATAGACACAATAGGATATCAAAATGTATCAATTTTTTCGAAATTGACTTAACTGGATTTTAACTATAAGTAACTCGTTATTTAAAAGTTAATACAATCAAAAATAAGTTAAGTTAACAAAAATCAAATATAGAAAGTTAAGAAGCCCCAACACTAACGAAAAATCGACCTAAAAGCGTGACAAAACTGTGGGAATTGAAAAGTCGGATTTCAATTATTCTGAAAACTGTTTTGAACTCATCAGTTTGTCTTCTAGGAATCGATCGAGACGTTTATTTTTATTTTATTTTTTAATCGTTTTATTTTTTCATTAAAAATCAAAAATTTTAAACATTGATTTTATTTTAATCTGTAATAATAAAGAAAAATGCCTCAATCAATCCCTAGAAGACAGGCCGACACATTCAAATCTGTTTACAGATCGTAAATCCGACTTTCCATAGTTCCACAATTTTGTCACGCTATTATTGGTCTTTTAGGTGGAAATTTCGTGATTACACAACAATAAAAAGTGATACGGGTACGGGGCTATTTTTAGATTAATTTTAAAATGTACACAAATATTTCTAAATTGTTAAATTTTTATTTTTCATAATATTTCTTAAAAATTGCTTATACAGAACCCCTTAAAAATCGCAGGTGTTGCGGCCTATTAAGTTAAAAGTTAAATTAGGTAACTTAATTTTTAACTCAACTGTTACCTAGCATATTATTCACTCATAATTAATGCCCAGAATTGCCTTTTACGATAGATAATAATAATCATTCAAAAAAAAAAGAACATTGAAACAATATTTGTCGTATATCATATTAAACGCTGTTTCCACACTTTTTATAGGTACCTACAAAGTAAAAAAGTAAGACATTCTATATAGGTATTGCTTGAGCAACATCTTTATCCTATAAATTATGTTACACGTCATCGACAGAAGTATGCCAAATCGCTCAAATTTCCGCATAACTATGAGCTGGCGGAACGATTCGAGCGGTTATTTTTCGTTTAGAAATATACGTTTTCTCGGACCTGCAGACGTGTTTTTCGGAACTATTGTGTCGGACGCTATTTAAATTATTTCCTAGTGAATTTCCACTGCCACGTTTCAGCGAATGGGCTGTGAGTGACACGAAATGAAATATTATTTTATTTATTATATCGAGTAAAAAATACCATTTTAAGTGTACGTCCTCCGGCACAGAAATGGGCTATGAATTTAAATCGGTCTCATTAACATATACTCGTAAGTCGTCACGGTGCTTATTATAATATTATTATTGTTTTTACTAGTCCCGACTTCCACTCTGCTTGACAATGGCTTGCGTCGCCCAGATAACACAGCGCCAGGACATTTTTTTTTAATAATTTATCGTCGTTTCCGTTCGTCATAATTAAAATTGAAAACGATAATAGAACACCGTCCGCGGGCACGTCTTATCACGAATTTCATTGTCAGTTAATTAATCAATTATTTGATAATTCATTAATTTATATTTAACCTCGGTCCGCTCCGAGTATAATGTACGATTTAATAATTCCCGTAAACGGATATCACATATTACATTCGCACAGAGATAATGTAATCAGTACATAAAATAGTACGTCGCTCCGCGCACTCTGAATTCCGTTAGATTTATCGTCGTTAATTGTTAATTGTATTAAAAATATATATATAGGTATCCCGATTTAATTGATTTAATTAAGCTTTGAAATCCATTAATAAATGATCGTCTCTGCCCTGTTTCTCAGCCTAGCCGATGTTGATTGAAAATGTATAAATAAAATTACGACGTATCTAGCTCGAACAAGTCCCGCTAAATACGTCTCGGTTATAAATAAAAAATTACATTTTTTCCGTTTCACAAATAAATTCGAACGAGTACAGTATGAATATTATATTATAGAAAATAACATAATTTATTTCGACTAATTTAAGACTACAACAAAAACTACTTAAAAACTAATTTAAACTTAAACTGTATTGCAAACTTTGTGTAACTTATATAATATATATATATAGTAAAAACTATAAAATCCTTCGAACACCCTTTATAGTACATCAAGTCAATCATAGTCGTTACCAGTCAAAACTAATTTCAGATCTATAATACTATATAATAATACGGTACCTACCTAAAATATAAAAATATTCGGACACCATAAGAGCAAACAGACCAGGCTCAACGCCCTCAGGCTTTATATTCCACACACCCCAACACTGACTTTGATAATTATTTTTTAAGAAGTCATATACATATATGTACGACTTTTATTAGCTCATTGATAAGAATTCAATCTAGTTGGTTCTTTAAAATGGACGTTTTTGGATTTTGGATTGAAGATATTAATAGTGTATAATTTTTTTTCAGATATGTATAAAAAAAATCAAGGTTAAAAAACACTAAAAATAATGAAAAATAGTACAGAATCGATTTCCGAACGCATTGTTTTGTCTTTGTTATCTAATCTAAATAATAATACACTATATCCTGTCCGAGGACCGATTTTTTACACTTTTTTCGGGGTAGAAGGAATCGAGTAGGAGTTTTGGGATAAATGGTATTCTGATTCAAAATGTGATTGGTACTTTAAAATGGTCATTTTTCAATTTTCAAAGTTTCTTTTCTTAAACGTAAATAAAAACTATCAAAATGTACGGAATATTTCTATAAATCGGGATATAATATAAATTATAATACCAAACTTTGCTCAAAATGGATTTTTCAATGCAATATTTCAACTTTAATATAATCTAAAAACATAATAGGTCCTGTTCTGTCCGAGAACGAAGGATCGATTGCCATATTACATCTTATTTAGTGAGAAAAAATAGTGTATATACCCTTGTAGCCAGTATAACGCAGCGATTGTAATTTGCAATATTAAATAATAATATATTAAAAGTGTAATGCACCTACGTGAAAGAAAAATGAACGTTTTTTGATAATTTAAATTCGAAACCAAATTAAGTTATTAATTTAATCAATTAATTTAGTTTATTAAACTAAACTAAAACCAATTTTTGATAATGAGCAATTTCGTGTAAGTATATCGATTCATTTTTTACGACACACTCCGCAAATTCGGACTTCAAATTTCGTACTGTAACCTTGTGCTCTAAAACACACTGGTATAATATATATATGTAATAATAATGTGTTAAATGTAAAATATTTAAATCATCTATAACTCGTCAAAATGAATTACTACTTTGAAATAATATAAGAAATTTGTTATTATTATTAAACGGGAAAAAAAAAAAATTATGGTACAACATATTTTCATCAAAATTGTCAACTTTAACGTAGCTTCAGATTGTTAATAATATAAGTAATAATAAAGCAATTAAGTAATAAGTAATAAAAAGTAAATAAGTAATAAATAATTAAATAATTAAGTAATAATAAATTAGGACTAGCTAGGGATAGGCAATAACTCGACACTTCGAACCTATCTCTGTACTCAAGCCTCGCACCCCAGTAGGTATCGTCATTATTCAGAAATTTTTGATATCGATTTTTATGCTTTTTAAGTATAATATAATATATATTATGACAACCGTTTATACATTTTCCCACCGTAACATAATATTTGTGATCATAATCCGTCATTAAAAATTTGCAAACATTGTGTTAAAATTAACATTTTGCGTTAAAATATTTTTTTATCATTCATTAAAATAATAATGCACACTACATTGAACATAAATTATACGTAAATACCTATGATTATCTAATTTATTATTGAATTTTTGGTTATAAAATATATGTCCATATTTGTTTATCACGTGGCAAACCGAAATGAAAAGGTGGTAAGCAAGTTACTTGTTTCATACAAAGTAGTTAAGTTTCTAAAATAAAAAAAATACCTAAGTAATAATTATGGTTAAATTAAAAGTTAATATTTGTTTTTCGCTTTTTATTTAAGATTTATAAGATTAACGTCCATTATTATTATTTTCATAATCTGTCTTTCCCAATTAAGCTTTATAGTAATATAGTAGGTATACAACGTGAAATTTCGTTAAGAAACTATAATACATTTTGGTGATTATTATTTCAATGATTTATGCAATGACTGTATATAATTCTATTATACTTACATAACATAACGATGAGAAAATCAAAATATAATTTTATAAAAGTAAATAAAAAAAAATAAAAAAATAACTTCCTTGATGTACGTAATCAGAAAGGTACTTTAAGGAGGTAAAATTTTTACATTAATGTAGCGGCTAGATAATAAGTCTCTGCTATAGTTGGAATCAGTGTTGAGATTTATCTGGATAAATTTATTTAGACACATTTTCTAGTTAAAAATTTCTTTATCTTTCATTTTATCTGGATAAATGTATCTAAACAGTTTTTTATATAATTTAATTATTTTAAATCAAGAATAACTGAATAACATCAATATTAATAATGATACTTTTGTATTATAGTACACTGAAGTTTCGTTTAGAATTTTTATTTTCGAATGCAATACATCTACCACGATGAGTATCCTATCTTATTAGCGAAGAGCACATTTTTTAAAAAACATTATATTACCTTTTATTAATTACTAGTATGTAGTGTGTATACGTACAGATGTCATGAAAATTTTTATTATTACAAATCATTTCATTTTAATATTTGTAAATGAATACATATATTTTTACTTAATATTTAGAAATATATAAAATAAATGAAAAATAATACTATTATAAAACGTTAAACGATATTTTTTCTTAAATTATATTCTTTCAATACATTTTTTGAGCCCATGTATAAAATGTAACTGTGTATATTGTATTATATAATTAAACTAATAAACAATTATTTAAAAAATATTATCTGTTTTTTATCTAGATAAATTTTTTTTTCTCTTATCTAAATACATTTTACATACATTATCTATTATCTTTATCTGCATACACTCAACTTTAATCATTTTTATTTTTATCTAGATAAGAAAAAGTACTTATCTATAATATAATATAATAATATTCTGGTTAGAATATTATTTTACTGGAACGAAATATGCCAAAAAATAAACTTTATAATGTAAAATTAAATGACTCTCGCTCCGCCCAGTGTGTAAAATAACAAAACTAGCAATAAATTAATTTATTCAAAATAACTTTTCTCGGTAATAATTATTAACTTTATAAAAGTATTAGACACTCATTTAAATTTATACGGTACACTGTAGTAAAAAGTGAGTTATTTATTTTGTACATTTTCAAAATGACTCATTTTTAACATATTGTATTTACTTTTATAAAAATCTTTTCAAAAAGTTTTGAACGTATAGTATAACGTTTTATAACTAATTTGTTTTAAGATATTTTTATTCGGTTTCGACTTTTGATGGTTCTTCAAAATAATATTTTTTATAGTGAGAACTGCTTCGTAACTATAAAATAAATAGGGGCCTACAATATATTTTTATATAGCTAGATACTTCATAACACGACTATAATATTATCATTAAATTTCAAGACTTGTAACTATTTATAAATACATTTGATTTTATAGAACAAACTATATTGCAAAAAAAAATCTCATTATGATATAATATTATAATATTAGTAGGTACTTATATTAAAAATTCCGATTCATCGATTCAGGCGCAAATCCAGGATATCCATTTTTTTTTTTTTTTTGCACATCAAATATCAATAAATCATCACAATAAAAAAAAAAAAAAAAAAAAAAGGTCTTTCGTATACATTTCCCCACAAAATCTGAAATTTTTGAGGGAGGGCATTCTTTCCGTGTGTCCCTTGTATCCGAGCTTGCATTGATTCACTTGTAATTTTTAATCAAATCTATATATTTTTACTGGCTATACAGAAGTATTTTTGTATTTAAATGTATATAAATATTTTTTAGTTATATGACTAAAATTATTATCGCATTAAGGTTCAAATATAATAGATGCAAGTTGGCATCTAAGTATATGGGTTTTTTTTTTTTAATAAATATATCCTTTCCAAATAAATAAAGAAATATTATGGTACGCCACTATACCTGAAAAACTAACAAACCTACTAATAACTATATAAAAAAAAAAAATAATAATAATAAAACACTTTACCCACTTTACCCACAATCTTTTTTAAAACGCAATATCTCACAGATATAATATATAGGTGCGTTATGACATTTAGTATAATATTTGTAAAATTCGTACATATTATTATTATTATTATTATAAACACACCCGCCCCTGCTGTAGACCGTTAAAAAACAGTGACCTATCCAACGAGCGATGAATGTCGGCTTATCAATATTTATGGCGTCAAAAAGTTTTATCATTTATATGCAGTTTTTGTGTATAATATTAGTAAGAACTTTTTTTTTTTTTTTCATTATTTCCTCCGTCTTGTATTTTAAAATTTATAAGAACGAATTATTTATGAATATTACAGCCACACCATCATATTATACTTTACACTAAAAAGTGTACGATAATTTATACTTCATTTCTATATAATTTGAATAAACAAAAACTGTATAATTTATTCGTAATTTAAATTTGTACACTCGCTTCAAATATAACATTCTTAATATTTTAATAATTGTTATTCCTATAATAATATAATTTCCATTTCAATCGATACAGGTACTTATGAGGACGTACGTTTAGGTATACCTACTATATTTCGCGTTAAAATTCGCTTTAAAATACTAAAAAAACGTATGTTTAATTGCGACACTTTGTATTGACTATGAATGCTGTAAGTATATTAAAAACGAAGTCGTTTAAACGCCATAGACCGTGAAAGCAGTCGCAGGTTTAATGATGTGTTTTTCTTTCATATAAAAATTTCTATAAAAATTTATGACCATAGCCTATTATTTGAAAACAGTAGGTATACCTACGCTGCAGTTTATGTTCGTCTGAAAATCGTTATTTTCTTTTTTTTTATTATGGAAACTGTATAATTGAATAATATAATGGTGACGGGAAATTTCGATTTTACTTTTATATTCGTGTTTATATTTCGTAATATCGTATGATCGTTTGTAAATCCTTTTTTCTAAATAAAAATTATATATATATAATTGAAAGCTGTTGGGAATTTTTTTTTTTATATTCAATTTTTTGTTTTTAACAACAATAAAAGCATTTCAAATTAAATATTCGATAAAACCATTATAATAACGCACTTCCGATCAAGTGCAGGTGTCCCTCGCCTATGAAATATGCAAATACAATTATTGTCTGCCACTGCAGATTTCAAGTACAAATGATATGTATTATAATATATATAGGTACATAATATGTTTTTAGTTTTTGCGCAGAGTGGAAATAATACAATATTTAATTTGAAACGGATTTCCACACCGAAAATCACTAAAAATATTTCAAGAGGACCCATTCAATGATCATAATAATATTATGTATTTATCAGAGACGTATTTAGGGCGGAAAAATTTTGGGGGCTGTAAATTTTTAGACCATTTTGATATATAGTATTAGGTTGATAAAAAAAAAAATAATAGTAATAATAATTATTACTATTATTTTTTCATAATTTTTAATAATTCAATTATTAATCATTATTGTGGTTTGAGATATTACCATAGATTATGTTGTTATAAATATTACAGAATATTACCACATTATGTACTTGCAATCATATTAATAATACCATTATTAGGTATACCACGGTTTAGTTCGCATGAGCAGACTGATGTTGGTCTCGACAATTGTTGAACACGTTACTAACTTCCTACAGTCTGTCAAAACGATATAACGGTCAATCTTTCGTACACCAGTCGTCGTAGTATTCTAATATATATATTTTTTTTTTCTTTAATATTACTAACTTAACACCATCTAAAATTTATGAAAATGTTGAAAAGTTGCAAAAGTATTACCATAACGGTATCGCATTTACATTTTCAAATGAATGTGTACATTTTAAAAGTTTTTTTTATTAAAAATACCAAGTGATGGATTACCTAATAGGTACTATACTTAAAATGTACGCCTTGATCATGAAAAATAATTATCAAGGTTTGTATCCATACACAGAAATTGCCTTAAGAATATTTCTTTCTCGGCCTATTTCCAACTGTTCTGCAGAGAGGTCTTTTTCAGTCTTAAAAAGGATAAAATCTTATTTGAGATCGAGAACGACTGACGAAAGACTAAATTGTTTGGCTGTATTAACAATAGAGTGAGATTTGAAAAAAGCATTGGATTATATAATGATATATCATTGATAAATTTTCCAATGATAAACAATTTTAAATTTTGATTTCAATTATATAACAATTATACGCAATTTTGTACTAATAAATATCTATTTTGCACGACTTTTAATAGATATATCAACACTTATGTGTATCAGTGTATTTATTTTTTATGTTCAGGTATCTAAGATGTTTTCAAATTTTGAGTATAGCAAAGAATGCATTGGTTTCAATATGGTTTTTTTTTTACATATATATTACTGAATAAATTTTGATTGGAGAGGGGGGTGATTTTTTTCTTTCCCGGGGCGCAAAATACCTAAATACACCTCTGGTATTTATATATAACAGAGTAATATATTGTTTGGTTTCCGGTAGAGATGTAAGCTTGGAAATTTTCAATGGTCATTAAAAATTTGAACATTTTGTATATATAGGTATATTTGGCCGACCCCAAATAGTTGGGAGAGAAGGCGAAGGAGAAGAAGAAGATATATAGGTATATTTATTTTTTTAAATATTTAATTATGTGATGATTTATCTTACTATTTATGATTACTAAGTTATTAGTGAGTAGGTACTCACCAGCACTTCTGATAAGTTATAGATCACTATTACTCTTTATACTTCACCACCGTTTGTGTTCAATAATAATCGTACATTTATTCATGGAATAATTATTGTAAAGTTGTTTAAACTTAACAATTTAGTATTGAAATTTAAGTTTAAAATATCCGTAGGTACTTTTATAATTAAAAACTTTCAGTTATTTACTAACAAAGTAGTATATGCACCTAATAATCAAGTATTAATAAAGTATTTAATAATTACGTGAAAATTTACATCACTAGTCTCCGGACGAGTGTTTTTTTTTTTTTTTTTTTTGTCGAAATATATTGTTTGACGGCGTTTACACGCAATAAATTATCGTAGTTAAATCGGGTGTTTCGTTTATAGCTCGTGAATTATTATCGTTTGCGTTGAATAAACACCCACACGAGATACACGCGTTTAAGTATTATTGCTGATGGTATTTTTTTCAAGGTCGGTATTTCGGTATGAAATCTCTCATATCGGTCCGAAGTCGGTATACCGAAAGTGGACATGACCCGTCTACTAAAAAAAAAAAAAAAAAAAAAAATACAAATATTTGCTTATTTCCGTCGCCCGTTCGCGCCAAATAAACCTGAATATTTTTTTCCCCGTCAAACGAACCGAATTGAATATATTTTAGTTTGTCCGTTAAATCGTCGGTTATCGTCAACAGTAAATTCTGATTTCAAACATAAAATGAACTTAAAAAGAGCAACTTTTATAGTTTCGGCCAACCAATGATAAATATTTAAATAGTTCGTTTAACAGTTAATTTACAGCACACGAATGATTTTTGACAAACGCATTTTTATTATGCTGTACGAAGTATCACACTATATATTATATTTAAAACTAATTTTGAGACACACGAGTGCATATGATCAGTACAGCTACATATATATATATACACACTAAAAACGAGACGAATCGCTTAAAATTATATCGTATGTTCAAATATATTTTTTCTGCCATTCAAATATTTTGCCGTATCAATTATTATGTTCAAATCATGAGGAAATAACACGGTATGCCAGCAACTGAGTTCTGCGCACGATGCCTACGTCACTCGGTACGCTTATCATAATTATTATCGTTATCTACTATTGATTTTGATTAAATATATTCAACTCTGTAAACATTAAACTTATTTATATATTACTATATTGAAAAGACTGCAGATAAGACCGAGTGACGTCAGAATTTCTTGCCAAAATTGATAAATTATATTTCATTCCATGACAACTCGTGCCGTTCTCGAATTCGTTCACATAATTGCTAGCATACCATGTTATCTCGTCATGGTTGGATTTGAACATTTGTAGGCTTATACTTATATATTTTTATTTTACAGAAGTGATGTGAAGTATTAGCAATAAAGTAATACATTTTTTATAGCAAAAAAATGAATGTCTCAATGTGTACCATGCATTGTCTCACTGTGTACTAGGTAGTTTAGTAAACGACACTAAAAATTTGGAAATTAAGATTCACTAAAATACCTAAATTAAAAATAAAAAACAATTTGTTGTCTCATTGTTAACCAGTTTCCCCTATATAGACTATTATAACAATATTATTTGATGTTGAAATCAAAATTCAAAATATATGAACTAAAATGTATTTAATTTAATTCGTAAGTATATCGTAACTCTATATTTTGGAATACAATTTTCAGATAGGTATATATTTATAGCGCCAACGGATGACAGAAATTAGCGATTTTTTTCTTTAACGCAAACGGGTATTTTGAGTTTTTTTAATTTTTGGTATAAACGAGAGACGATAATAACTAATGAGCGATATATTTTTTTTTTTTTTTTTTTTTGAGGGGCCGGGCTAATTCCCTCGAAAATACGGTATACGGTAATACGATATAGGTATAGGATTTTCAGTATTTACGATATTCTATTGGTATATTATCGATATTACAATAATAGTTTGTGTTTTTGTGTCATTTGATTTGTTCTTTTTTTTATGATCGGTGCCGAAAAATTATATTTCGGAACAAAAAAAAAAAAAAAAAAAAAAAATCATCGGATCGGTTATTCAGGTAACATTGTACATTCGGTGTATTGTTGTTTTTTTCTATAAATTCTATATTTATTAATTTATTAATTTAACTATATAATATTTAATTCAGAGTTGATTGAAAGCGTATAGCAGTACCTAGTAATAATATAATATGTTGTCAGTCATCACGATTATTTTTTACACGGATAAAATGTGTACGTTTTATGGAATTTTACTGTTTTTCGAGTTTTAAACGAGAAACGTTATTAATTATTAGCTTAGTAATTATATCACACACGAAAATATACATACTATGAAATATATAATTATAAACACATATTACATGAACGGTAAACAACTAAAGTGATTCACGACGACGTTTCGTTCGAGTGTAAGTCGTTCAATAAATTATTACCATAGATAAAAATCAAGAGACGAAATTTCGGAGCAGCGTGTGATATATAAATTTATAATTATATTTATGTAATTATGCATACTGCAGGGAGATTTTACCCAATCTTAGTAATACCCGAAAAAAACTTCAGTCACTAATTATTGTAATTATGGATCCTCGAGATATTTTCGATATACCGATAACATTGATATTATCTGTATTTCGGTATTATCGGTATTACGGTATTCTAGATATATTAACGGTATATCGGTATTTTCGGTATATCGTTTTGACATAAATAACGGTATATATACCGACCTCAAAAACGGTAACCGGTACCTATTACAGTCAGTCCTAGTATAGATATATATATTGTACTTTATTGAGGAATTTTTTAGTTTTATGTAGTTACTGTTCGTGGAAAAAATATTAAAAATCACGAATTCAATAACAATATAAAAATCACCCGATCCCGATATCTAATTTGACAAAAAATGTAAAAATAAAATTGATAACATAACTTTATCAATAAATATTGCATAATTGATAGGTGTAGCATAACATTTTATGACATAAGAAAATTATATAAAATCCCCCGTTTTACGATAAAACACATGCCGTATTAAATTTTTGATATTTTTTAATCATTTTTTTTTTTCATTGCTAAAATAGCACACATTTTTGTAGTGCAAAACCAAATATTTATGAGATATTTTATACTTAAAAATATAATCTTGTATTTCGAACATTTTTTGAAATTGACGCTTAATATATATTATTAATTTTAACATCAAACGAGCATCTCATTTTTTCATAAATTGTTTAAATAAAGAAATATCTAGGTCTGATATGGATCTTTTAAAAACTTTTGGAAAAACAATAGGTACCAAAAATCGAAATACTGTGTGATACCTACAGCTATATATAGATACCTATGTTGGCCCGAATTACGTTTGTAGTAAAACGCATTTTTTTTTTTTATTATTAAATACCTACCTACTTATTTTATTAAAGGCTTTCTCAATTAAATGGAATTTTAGAAAAATCTTGTTTTTAATTTTCCGCCACATAGGTATAAAAATTATAAAACTATATTTTATTTATAAATATTATAATTAAATGTTTTCTTCACTCCGGTAACTGAATGATATCATGTGTAAATGGGTGGGTACAATTAAATTTATTGTATATATGTATTCTAGTTTAATAATAGTATTTTAAAAATCGTTTTATTATTGTAGTTACAAATTTTTTATTGCAAAAGTTTTTCAATTATTATTTACAAAAACGAATAATACCTAATCTAATCTAAAAGTTTGGCATTTTAATATTAAAATATTCGTGTATTTTAAAAATATTCAGTATACTTTTTGAACGCATATTTTGCAAATATGCACATAAGTAAACTGTTTAAACGCAATCTTTTCGTCAATATGGGTAGGTACTTAACATTGTTCTGATGTTTCCACGTGATAAAATGGAGTGTTATTAAAATGCGAATTTCGTCGATATACCATTTTCAGGGCCATTATTAAAACAACATTGTGAATATTGCGGTATCCATACCATATACAGTGCACGTAATGTTCGAAATTGTATGATTATTATTATTTTTTTTAAATTTATATTAAGCGAAATATTATTACCTATGCGTACGTATACGTGTATAAAAATACATTTATGTTCGGAAAAAAAAATTGTGACGTTTTCCCCTCCGAGAAAAATACCTTAAATACTCCGCTGTGCAGCTGTCATTATCGTGCGAAATGCGTTGGAACAATGTTTTGCTGTCAAATAATTGTTCTAAACTCTACGAAAATACTTCAACGCGAACGTACTCGGAACGGTTTATTAGGAAAATAACGCAAGTGTGCGCAGCTGACGTGCGGCACACGGTGACATTTAAAGTACGTATTTGTCGATTAATTTCCAATCAGTTCGTTATATCGCGGCGGAGGTTGGGAATTCACGAGTTGAGATCACCACGGTGTTTTTATTTTTATTTTCATTTTCACTTTAAACGAACAAGACGTGTACGCAAACTCATCCACCCCGGCGGTGGAAATGACGCAGGCAACTTTATTTATAGACGTTGAATCATTTGCTCGCCCGCACAACAATGATGTAAAAAACCCTTATCATGCGGGGCCGGTAAACAGGTATAAATCATCGATACCAGATATGTAGTTTTTTTTAGCATAAAAACAAGTCGCAATATATGTTTCGTCGACCGCCTATATTTACATCCTGCACGTTTGGTCCCCCCCCCCTTTTGAATTTTCGGTTCCGTTTAAAGCATAGACTTATAAAGACTTATAAAGAGTACGATTTAAGATAATATTATCTTAAATCGTGAGCAGGAGTATTATAGGTGATAAGAACATATTTTTTAATTGATAAGTATATTTCTCCATGATATAATATTTATTCCTCCATGATATCTTAAATTATGCCCTATCTCTTTCTAACAATGTAAAAACCTGACTCTCTCTCTCTCTACTAGCAGTCCATTTCTTTATAAATCTATGTTTAAAGGATTCCGATAAATTACAGTACCGAAACTCCATTGCTTTTTTTTTTTTTCATCATGGAAGAAAACACGGATCGCACGGAAGATAACGCGCGTATGATATAACCCACGGCCATAACATTGTTTCTATAATGGATCGTGAATTCGACGTTTCCGGAAATTCGGCTTCAGCTGGATGTTGTTCGTGGATTGAAAATTACATTTTGTCAAATGTAGGTGTTGGGATTTCGTAAACGAAAAGAGAAATTTGTGAAATTTTTCCAAAATATTTGTCGAGCCGTGTCCACTCTGCAGTGGTTCCAATCCCGAAAAGCTGGCCAAAAGTCTAAAACTGATTTTTTTATTTTTTTTATAATTTATGTTAATAGGATTATAATAAAATAGAGTTTGTACAGTTCAGTATATAAAAATAAAAACACAACGTCTACAAAATAATTTGTTTTTATTTTACTATTAGTAGTTGTTTAACACTGAAGACGAATCATTGTTTTTGAAATACGTATTTATTAAAATAAAAACAAATTATTTTGTAGAAATTGAGTTAATAATTTTATATAAATAATTCTACTAGTAACTCAACACCAAAATAGAGTTCAGTTAATTTGTTTTGCTATAAAAGACATAGAACACTTTGTTAACTTTAGTGATGATAAGTAAAATTATAGCATATTTCTGTATTCATGTCAAAAAAAAATTACAAAAAAAACTCATAGTTTTCAAAAGTCCATCAAAAATTATCTACTCGACACATCACAATTCCTAAAAATGGATTCAACTCGAGACAGTATGTAAAATTGTATTACGTTATCAAAAGCTAAAAATCATCGCACTGTTATTACTTAGGAACAAATTACAGTTTTTGTAAAACAGTAGAAAAAATTGAGTGAAAATTACGTTCACTCACAGAGAAAATTAATTGTTCTACAGTGTTCTGTTACACAATTTATACGAGACTGTTGTGTATACATTTTTAAATAAATATTTCGGAAAAAAACAGAAATGCGGATGTAATATTATTATCGATGTTTTCGTCACGGTCCCTCGAGATTTCAGTTAAAATTTAAATTTAACAATGGGTTATCAGCCCCCCCCCCAAAAAAATTTTCCCTGGATTTACGCCTATGAGTTAAATGAATAATTTTTGCTATGATATACGACGTACTACCTACGTGGTAGTATAGCCCGGATAATATTAGATATTATAGATATTAGTGGATATATTATGGTGGATGTTCGGATCCAATGACTTCTGGTTTGAGAAAACTTCCAACGGAAAAATTTAAAACGTTTTCACCTCGAGCATTGGAGTTATTAGTTTCGCCTTCAATTTTACAGACGGGGGTCTGTTTTTTTTCATTTTTTTACTTAAATTTTTAATCAGCGACCCAAAAAATGCACTTGCCCAGAACTGTATAATATGTAAATCCGATGACTTTTTTTTTTTTTTTTTAGCTTTTGGCCAGGTTTTCGGGATTTGGGACGAATGTGTGCGCCACCTCGTGGACTCAATCGCATTCACCGCGACAAATGGAATATTTACGGGAAAAACTCACCGATTGACGATTCGTTATCGATTTGTGTGACATTGAAGATTGTTGATGTTCGACACATTTTGTCGATACTTATACCGGACGACTCGTCGAGCGAATATTTTGATGGTATATTTTTTTTTTTCCCCTCAGGAAACCATAAAAGCGTTTTGACAGAAACCGATTTCTACACAATGCGACCGTGTCTCGCCGGGCCAACGTTAAATTATTATTATTGTAAAACACCCGATTCGGTGTTCCGGTGCGCGTGCAAACCGTTTCGTTCAGAAATCGTGATCGTCTAAAACGCGTGTAATACAATTAGACAACCGTCAGTTTAGGATAACCTCATAATAAATATGAAATTCATTATGCACTCTACGGAAGAATATTGCGAAAATGTCGTCTATAATGTCATTACATATATAAGTATACACGGTATTCCATCAAACAATTAATATAAGCGTCGGGCGACCAAATTCCATTACGTGTTTTTAATTGTGTTCTGTGGATGTCTGGCCGCCGTCGCCGGGCTGTCAGTTTGTAATTAATTTGAACTCTAGCTAATTTTCGGAATATATATTTTACTAACTTAACGTAATTTAAAACGTAAAGTGCAAGACAATCAAAAATATTAGGTACACCCAACCTAACACGATATTCATATATTCTCGATCGATTATTATTATTATAGGTATATTACACGAATACTAGCGTAAAAATATTTACAAAGTCAAGCACATATGGGCCTCGACAATAGTTACGACGTTTGAGTTAAATTTCATATCGTTAACTTTTCATCTTCGCAAAATGGTCAATTTAGCGAACCTGTATACCTATACTCGACGGGTTATATCCACTACTTATATAAAAATCTGCCGGCATTATTGACTGATTTGTTAAATTTTATTTTATTCAGAGTTCAATTCAAAAATCTATTATTTAACTATATTTGATCTTCTTCTTCTCCTTCGCCTTCTATCCCAACTATTTGGGGTCGGCCACCCTGGTCCTACACTTCCACTTAACTCTATCTCCCGCATCTTCTTCACTTACTCCCACCTTCCTCATATCACTCGCCATTACATCCCCCCATCTCTTTTTCAATCTTCCCCTCCCCCTTTTCCCAACAACATGCATTTCCCTTACTAATCTTACTGCCTCAATCTCTTCCCTCCTTAATACATGCCCGAGCCATCTTAACCTATTCTCTCTCATTTTGTCTACTATAGAAGCTACCCCTATACTACCTCTGATATACTCATTCCTTATTTTATCCTTTCTAGTAACCCCACTCATCCACCTTAACATTTTCATCTCAGCTACACTCATTCTCTGTTCTATCTTTCTATCTACTGCCCAACATTCTGTTACATACATCATTACAGGCCTCACCACTGCCTTATAAAATTTACCTTTTAACCTAATAGGGATTCTTTTATCACACAGAATACCTGACGCTTCTCTCCACTTCGTCTATCCACACTTAATCCTGTGTTTCATATCCTCTTCGAAAACCCCATCTTTCTATACAACGGATCCTAAATACTTGAACCTCTCCACTTCTCCCACCACATCAACACTTAACTTTATTTCTAGCACTTCCCTATTCCCTCTGGGTTCCCTTTCACCAAAATCATACTCTATATATTCCGTTTTACTTCTACTAATCCTTAGTCCTTTACTTTCCAGAGCTTCCCTCCACTCTTCAAGTCTACCATTCACTTCCTCAGAACTTTCTCCTAATAGTACTATATCATTTGCAAAACACATGCACCATGGTACCTCCCCCTGTATAGCCGTTATTATCTCATCCATTACCAGAGAAAAGAAGAAAGAACTCAAAGCTGAACCCTGATGTAGCCACCCACTCTGACCCTAATATTCTCATTTTGTCCACACAGACTTCTCAATCTTGCACTCGCCCCTTCATACATATCTTCAATTATGTTCACATACACTTTTGGTAATCCTTTCTTTATTAAAGCCCACTTTAAGATCTCCCTAGGAACTCTATCATAAGCTTTCTCTAAATCAATAAATACCATACACAATTTCTTTTTCCTTACTCTGTACTTCTCTACAATCTGTCTCACACAAAATATTGGCTTCAATGTTGACCTCCTAGGCATAAACCCAAATTGATTTCTAGTAACAGTTGTCTCACCTCTTACCTTTTATCTATTATCTTTTCCCAAATCTTTATACTGTGGCTCATAAATATTATCCCTCTATACTTTCCACAATCCTGTACATCTCCATTACCCTTAAATATTGGTACTACAACACTCTTCCTCCACGCTTCTAGAATTTTTCCTTCTACTAGTACTTTATTAAAGAACTTTGTCAGCCATTGTATACCTAAACTTCCTAATACTTTCCATACTTCTACTGGTACTCCATCCGGTCCCACCGCTTTCTTATTTTTCATTTTTCTCACGGCACTCCACACTTCCT
>JAIPRL010002460.1:0-59540 GCA_025469235.1 Pemphigus obesinymphae | reverse complement strand
GGGTAGCTTCGATAGTAGACAAAATGAGAGAGAATAGATTAAGATGGCTCGGGCATGTATTAAGGAGGGATGAGACTGAGGCAGTAAGATTAGTAAGGGAAATACATGTTGTTGGTAAAAGGGGGAGGGGAAGACCGAAAAAGAGATGGGGGGATGTGATGGCGAGTGATATGAGGAAGGTGGAAGTAAGTGAAGAAGATGCGGGAGATAGAGTTAATTGGAAGTGTAGGACCAGGGTGGCCGACCCCAAATAGTTGGGAGAGAAGGCAAAGGAGAAGAAGACTCTAATATGGAAAAATTAATTTATACTCACTGGTGACTATTAGGCCAGAATGGATACTTAAAAACAATGGTATCGATGTAAATGTAAATCCAATAAATCAATATCAAAATGTTATATTAATTAGAATTATTATTGATTTTTATATAAATAACACATTTCAGTTGTTAACATGTTTATTCACAATATAACAATAGTAAATCACATATTCACAGATTAACTTCCAGATTCTGTTGTTGTTGTAGTAGTTAAAATGACTTTTTGCCTAAAACAAAAATATTAATGTAATCTTAAAAAACATTAAAATAATACAAAATAATACACATTATTATTAATAATATGGTCTGTGAAATAAATTATGATTAAACTCTACGTGATAATAATAAAAGTTGAAGTACAAGTTTGAAAACTTTCAACTTCTTATTAATTGAAAAAAAAAATTTATAAATGCCCGAAAAAATGTTTACAGTTTTAATTAATTTTTTGCTATAGGTATTCTTCAAAACTAAAATAGAAAAAAAATTTGTTTTTAATAGATTTTTAATGTGATTTATTTATTTATACCAAACTCAATATATTTATTAAAACAAACCATAAATTATATTTGATAACCATAGTACTAAATAATGAAATATTTAACAAATATATAACAAACAATAATGTACCTATCTGTTTTTAAATGAAGCTGTTAAATGAAATGTTTCAATAATTAAAAATAAAATAAATGCTTACATACAATTCATTCACACAGATACTATTTACAATATTTACTATTTGATATCATATTTTGAAAAATACAATACTAAAATATTTTTGAATTCTTACTTTGAATTTCCCTTAGTTCCAGGTCCCCAATATGGAGCAGGATTCTGTTGGTATCGTACTAATCCTTGCAATGATTTTGGTACTATATTGTAATTTTTATCAAAAATTATTTCAGTTGTAGCTAGTTTAGACAAAATAGTTCTAGCAGCAACAGAATCTTTTAATCGTTTTTCAGACACTGGATGCGTTTGAACCCATGTTCTTATGATATCCCAAACAACTGATTGAGGTGCATCAGTTTTCACGCTGTTTGGTGCACAATGTGACGAAGATACACGATATCCAGCACCAACTAATGCAGAACTATAAAATGATAAAAAAAAAATATTTAAATAATATTGTATGTTTAGTATTTTACAATAAATATGAATATAGTGTAAATCCTATAATATACCATATTAACATCACTTCAGTTTAAAATATTTAGCAAAGTCACATTAATTTATTATACTTATATAATAGATATTAATTATATAAAAATAGACCATTACATATATTTACATATATATTATGTTAATGAATGCACATAAAATCAATGTCATACAACACTACATGGCTGCAATAATACTTTTTATTTGAAAATATCTGATTGTAATTTTAACATAATAAAATTATTATTAAAACAATTTATTGTACAGAAACATAATATCTACAAAAAAGTATGTTAGAAAAAATATAATAAAATTTTAAATTTAAAAAAAAACATTAATAATATGCAATATAGACACTATATATGTTGGATACTATATTATATTATATTATAATATTTTACACTATTTGATAATTTAACTCTTCTTTCACAGTTACACATAGTACAATACTTCATACAGTTTCACATACTCTCCGAATTCATCATCACATAACATAATAAAAAATTTAAATTTAAACTAGAAATGTGAGACCAATACATTTACCTGATAAATTTTAAGGGGTGTACAAGTATTACATAAGCACTTAGAGGAAGGGGGCTTGCCATATGCTGACAAAATAATAAGAGGGGGGTCACCAAAAAACCAAAACACCAAAAATTTGCCACATAAATTACAACTAATCCATGTATGGCGCATATTCAAAAAGTAAAGGGTTGTCTGTCATAAAAAAATATATATTAGTTAGAAAGTTTGTATTGATGGTGTTAGTTTCTAATAAACTAATAAAACTACTTCATTTTCCCACATACACCCTGTTCACTTCTAAGCACTTTTAACGCTGCACCAGCTTCCTTAACTCCTTTGCATAAAGGATCTCCACCTACGAATTGAACCCGTTAACACTGCAGTCTTGAATTCCTCGTCGTCTTCAAACCATTGTCCATCTGTTTCAAGCTTAAAAAACAAATAGTTGCTAGACGCAAAGTCGAAAATATAGAGTAGGTGGTAAAAAAGTTCCCAACCAAAATAATGAATATTCTGCTTTTCCAAAGTCAGAAAATAATGGTTATGAAAAGGACGTTCTTTTGGTTGATTTTATGGAATCATGTAACAACAATTACAGCTGACTTGTACTTCGAAATTCTCACTAAATTGAGACATGGGGTCCAAATTCTAAGGCGAGGGAAAAACTGTCGTCCAGAATAGTTCTCCTCTTAAACAATGCGAGTCCCCTTCACCGCTGCTCAAACCAAGGAGATATTTATGAATTTATTTGGGAATTTTTTAACCACCCACCCTACAGTCCCAACCTTGCACCTAGCGACTATTTCTTCTTTTTGCTAGATGGACAGCGAAGAACTCAAGATAGCTGTTGTCAACTGGTTCTATTCCCTAGCTTCTATGTAGAGGGGATAAGGACATTACAGAATTATGAAAATGCTTATTCTATATTTCACGAGAGATTATCCGGAATCGCGCAGGTGATAAAAACACAGTGTGACCGTAACGAGATCGAACACATTTCAAAATTCATTATTATATGCCCGTAAGTGAAAAGTGCTGACAAAATAAATAAGTAGGTGCCACACCAGTTTTATTACAGAGCATATAATAAACGATGTTAACGAGTGTGGTTAGTGGGGGATGTGCGGCGATGGACGAGTTTTGTACGGACGTCGTGAAATTCAGTATAGAAGTAAATGAGGAGAATTAGGTAGAAAAATGGAGTAGGTTTGTAGGAAACTAAAACCGTCAATAAAAACTTTTTCTAACCAATATATTTAAGTACAACATTTAAGTCAGAATCATAACTGATGATACTATTAATCAATCAAAAGGCCAAAAATATATTAAAATTATTTTTTACCAACTTTATTGATTTTACAGTAATTTAAAAAAATATTTTTATATTACTAAAACATGAATTTAAATAATATGTTCATATTATATATTAAAATACCGCATACAACCTCTCACAATTTAAAAAGAAAATGTAATGTTAATAACTCATTTTATACAATTTTAAGACTTATAATCTTTTTTCATAAATTTCCATTATAGAGCAGTTTCATAACAAAACGATTTAAGTAATTTCGATATAAATTATTGAAAAAATAAATAGTTATTGACATATAATAGTTTTTAAAAAATCATCCAGCTTAAATTTATAAATATTATATACTTAGAATTTTAGTTATAAGGCAAATGAAATTTTTTTATTTGATAATAGATCTAGTTAATAATGTTCAACATACAATGCAACATAAAAAATAATCTACAAATAAAGAAAAAAAAATATAACTTGTTTATACTTACAAAAAGTATCTCAATGGCATTGCTTCACAATGAACCGTGTTGGTAAGTGATGGTACAGTATAGTACAATGGAATATCCTGTAATTCTTCTTGCATCATACCTAACATTCCTCTCATTCGTTTAATTGTATTAAATTTGTTTTCAGCTTCTTCACTTTTTATAAAATCACACAATTTACCAAGAAATTCTGTATTGTACAAAGGATCTGTCCATATAGGCCCTCCTACCTGAAGAAAAAATAAATAGGTATTTCATTTTTATAATAACATTTTTAAGTAAAAAGTTAGTATTTACTATAGCAATATGTACTATATTATATTAATATTATTATGATTATACCTTTTTTTATACTATTAAAAATTTTAAGTTAAATTACTTACCAAGTGAGGAAATCCACAGTGTTCACATTTTTTGTCAACTGGTGGACCAGATAAAAGTGTAAATTTCACATTTTTCGAATCGGATTTAACAGAACCCAATGGCGACAGAGTTGTCATATTACATCCTCTACACTTGTATACTGTTGCGATTTTGCTATGAAATATAAAATGTTATTAAATTTAATTCATAAATAATTGTACACTTTCTAATAGACTTAAAAATGTTTGATAAGTTTTACATAATTACTTTTTTTATACAAAACATTTCCTAATTATATTTACCTAGACATTGATTTACACATAAAAGGACTAGTACGTATTACTACAAATACTCTTATATAAAAATCAGCACTTATTGATAATAATGGTTCCATATAACGACCATATCGAGTACAAACATTAGTAATTGTATGCAAAACTATTCTTAAAGCCTAAAATATAATAATAAATAAAAATAAAATGAAAAAATAACATTAATATTTAACATACCATTTCATGACAAGCAGGTGATCTCAAAGATATTGAACCATATTTAGCATAACACGATTCTGGTGTATTACCAGCCAAAACAGCCATATCAGTGCAAGTAACTAACAACAGTCCATTGTCGGCGATACAACAAACTGCTGCATCTAATAAATTTGTTGGACATCCATAAGGATCCAAATCAATAACATCAAACATTGTTTCTGATTCAAATTGTCTTTTTCTCATAACATGTCTATTTTAAAAAATACAACAGTATAAAGTATCATTATTTGTCAATTAAATTCTAATGGATAATTGAAACAAAACTTACGCAGCATCATAAAGAGTGGTGGTTACTAAATTTTGAACATTGTTTCCTTGAATATTTTGATTCATTATGTTTACAGCAGTTTTTGATATATCATTGGCATATATTTGTTTGACTCCTGGAACTTCAAGAGCATATCTAATAGCTCGCAAACCAGTTGCTGCCAATGCCTCCAAGATCTCTAATCCTGACTGTAAGAAAAAAAAATTATTTTACAACTTAATGTTACAATTCAATTGATTATTGAATGAACTCATTTTTATATAAAATAAATAGGAAGGTACCTTATCTTAACTTACTTCAATTTGTATTCCATTTTCCAGCTTTACAGGTTCATCTTCTGATACACTATTCTTGTCAGGTGATCTTCGTCTTTTTCTTGTTTTTTGTTTTTCACTATGACGTATTTCAGAAAAAACTGAAAGAACAGCAATACTGAAACATAATTATAATTATTTAATTAACTCATATTAAAACTATACATCATATTATACATAATTATTGACTAAAGGTAATAACTTAGAACAAAATATAAAACAAAGTAAAATACTTATATATTTGATTTTATATATTATAGAATATTTTTAATTTTCTAAGTAAAATCAACAATTTATATAATTATTTTTATTTTATAGTTTTTTTTAAAAAAATTGCTATTGATTTCATAATATACAGAATTATTACAGATCAGGTATCCAATAGTTCATTTTAAAAAATAGGTGGTAAGTACTTAAATTATAAATACCATAATACAAAGAAACTTCTGAATAGCAGGCACCCTCAGTCACCAAAATTTTGTCCACTACTCAGACGTATGAAATTCATAAAGGGTAAATGTGTAAAATGAAAATATTTTCGTTAGGTTAAATTAAATTATTATGTTATTATTAAATGTAAATACTAATTATGTAGATTTAAGTCGAGAATTTCAATTTTTTCACAAAGTAATAACCTCTTTCGCTTAAACCCACTCTATGTTTTGCTGTTGCCGTTTGTCATTATTTATAAATTAAGATTGACGTGTTTACACGCAAAATTTATCTAAAACCAGTTGTCTCAATATTTTTCCTGAAATCGAGCCTATATATGATTGACTGTATATGTGTGTGCAACACTGCATCTCGTCACATATAAAATAAATGGAAAATTTTTGCAAATTAAATTAAATTTTAATTGTATTATATATTAATTTAATTTAATTATATTATATGTATTCTATACAGTCCACCTTCTCATAAGCAACAATAGGTATACGATATTCAGAGGTTTCCCTATTAAAAAGTAGTGAAAATGTCCACTATTGAGAGGTGTTCATTGGAGAAGGTTTTACTATATAATACAATATGATATAATAGACAATAGATATGTAGACGTTAGATATATATGTATATATACATACTGATATTCCTAGCTATTCAATTCAGAATATTAGATACAATTGTAATATATTCCTCACATCACCCCTCCAAAAAAAAAAAACCACTTATACTTCTTGCTAGTTACCAATTAATTATTATATTACATATACTTTGTCATGATAGATGTTATACTTAAAATGTATAGTAAATTATTATTATTAGACATATATATTATGCTAACATTGTCTACAATAATCAAAGTCTTGCATTTGAGCATTTCGGATATTTTATAAATAATCATGTTTCTGACAATAAAAACATGATATGAGTACCTACACAAAAACAACTGAAATGTAAAATAATAGAATGTTGCATTTCTGCATCTAAACATCTGGAGATTTAATTTCATTATTATTGTAATAGGTAGGCTATAAAATCTCCAAATATTTTAAACCTATGAAAAAAATTGTATTTATATTTTTGTAGGCTTAAACTATCATTAACTACTTATTATTATGGGCAAGTGGTGAGAGTATAAGAAATAAACTAAAACAAAATATGGTTTATCTTTTTTTAATTCACAATAATATGTTAAAAATCAGGTATTAAATGTTTAATAACTAATTTACATGTTTACCTTAAATCCCTGTTAAATTCTTGCACAGGGTTGTAAAACACTTTACTAGTGCCAGGCACACGAATTTTTGCTTTGCCTTCACATATTTCTGTAAAATCGGATGAAGACTCCATTCTGAATAGGCGACTGTCTAAGCAATAAATATTACAATTAATCATATTCTTAGCACAAACAAAACAAAAATTAAATTAATTTATTTTTCCAACAAAATTATTTTACCTTTCACAAGTAAATACCTACAGTAAAAATTTAATTTTTAAAAAAACAAATATTATAAATTATAGCAATTAGTTAAAACCATAATTCTAATATCAAGACCTTAGAAGTATTTTGTCATGCTACAGAAATATACAATCAATGAGCCAAGAAACCGATTGAAAAACGAAGACTACAATACTAGTAGAATACAGTATTCTGTAGTTAAAATCACAAATTTATGGTTTGAATTTTATCAAAATTGTATTGATAAGAAGTTCGTATAAAAATGTATGAAATATTCATGTTGAGGTTATGTTCACCGGTAGGTATGTGTTTATACTTAATTTTCTTATCTAATGTTTTTTACTTTTAGGTTTAGACTTTATGAACTACAAATACCTATCGAAGTTTTGAAAACTATCTATAGTTAACACTAGTTATTGTTTAAATATTGTTAACATTTTAGACTTATGTTTTTAGTATAAAGTTTTTCAAAATCATTTTCAGAGATATGCAATAGAGATTGACCACTTCTGAATGTTAAAAATGGCACAGTTTTTATTCCGAGGACTTCGACGATACAACACGATTTTAGGGAAATCAACAGTGTGTTACAAATGCGAACAAAATACATTAAAGTTGATATCATTTGTTCGACCGTCATTTCTTTCATCATTCAACAGATTCTATAGTTCTCAAACTGAAAAGAAACCGGCTGAAACAGAAGCAGTACGTGCTCCCGACATACTAGATGATATATTTGGCGAGAATAAAGATGAGAGACGGCAAGAGAAAGAAAAAGCCATAAAAAACTTGAAAATAGGATTTTTTTTCATTGGCGCATCATTGATAATGATAATTGGCTGTGGTCTTTATGTTGTGATGGCTGATAATTATTATTATAGAGAAGGCGAAGATGAAAAAGACACATATCCTGTACGCATGTACAAACGTGGAAAATTGGCGATCAGAGATTTTTTTGAATCCATGAGAGCACCTTCATACGAAAAACTATTGCCAGATCCGTTGCCATACCCATACATTCAACCACCTTACACATTGATTATAGAGATGACAGATTTACTTATACACCCAGAGTGGACATACTCAACTGGATGGAGATTTAAAAAGAGGCCAAATGTTGATTATTTTCTTGAACAAGTATCTGAAAACTATGAAGTAGTTGTATTCACAGCTTCAAATGGATTTAATGTTTACCCAATTTTAGACAGTTTAGATAAAAATAATGTAATTATGTATAGACTTGTAAAGAATGCTACAGACTACATTGATGGTCATCATGTGAAGAACTTGGACCGTATTAACCGTGATTTATCCAGAGTAATTATGATAGACTGGAATGCAGATTCAGTAAAGTTACAAAGGGAAAATGCATTAGTAATACCTAGATGGAATGGTGAAGATGGTGATCAGCAATTAATTCAATTAGCAGAATTTTTAAATATAATTTCTGCTAGTGATGTGAGTGATGTAAGAGAAGTATTGTCATATTATAAACAATTTGACAACCCGCTTGAAGTTTTCAAAGAAAATCAAAGGAAATTATTAGAAATGCAAGAAGAACAAAAACAAATATCTGGGACACTTCCAGTAAATAAAGCTAGAGGCTCGTGGAAAAATAAATATCTATATGGGAAATAAACTTGACTATTTTTACATATTTTTGTTTTCTTCTTTTTTTATATATATATTTGTTTATACCAGAAATAAAGTAGTAAATAATAATACTGCTTGGTATTTTTTATTTATTAATTTTAAATTAGAAAAGTTATGTCTATGCTTAATGAAAGAATAAAACATTTGTAAGGTACATAAATAGCAAGTTACGAATATTTAGTTAATATTTCTATAATCATAATACTTTGTAAAGTTGTAAATAATTTTATACTTCCTTATATTATAGTAATATATCTAGATAACTTGTTAACTACAATTGAACAGATATTTTTATTTATTTTTCTTAGTTCATAATTATTATTAATAAAATGTTACTAAAAAACGTATATCAGAAATATTGAAAAAATCATAATATAAATATTACATTACTAATCTATAAAAAGAACTACATAATATTGCTTAAATTTTAATTAAAACTAGGAATGTTTCAAATAAAAGTTGGGAGATAAATTGTATTTATACATTATTGTTTCCATAAAATATAATCTTCAAAATCATAAAACAGTTAATGTTAGATGAATAATACAATTTATATGTATACATATTATGGTGACCATACATACTTATTTTCATTGGGCAGTACTTAATAACATCCAATAAATATTACCTAATACTTATATATACCTACTCGATAATACTTTACTGATATATAAGTATTCACATTCATGATTTTTTTTAATCCTACACACAAATAATGAAATAAATAGTAAATGAGTATTTAAGATACCTATAATATATTTTTTGTACTTAAATAAAAATTATTTTATTAATGAAATTAATTTTTTTTTAAATACCGTTCACTGTTAATGAAAGCCAAACTCTTAAATTACACATTCATTTCTATTAATTTATTTACCTATTTAATCTTTTAACCTTGAATTTTAAATTTAATTAAAACATTAAATTATTATATTTGTTCTTAGGTGTTAGATGTATTATTTAAGTAAAATATTTAAAAGCTAAAATAAAAATATAAGAATTTTTTTACATTTCACCAAATGATAATTTTTGTACATTTTGTTTGTATTTATATTATATTTTTAATAATGCAGTATGAATTAAATTTATTAGTATTATATTACCTACCTACATTTTTTTTAATTTACAAAATATATAATGGGTTTTTATCATGAAGTATTAACTTACGTGTATTATAATAAAGTATTGAACATTGTTTTATTAAAACAATATTAATTCGTTTGAATTGCATAATTCAATTAAACATATAATTTTACTTAATAAAATAAAATAAATTCAGTTGAGGGTACCTAATTTCGAATTATTAATGGTAGATAAACTAGGTACTTAAAATATAACCAATCTAAAATATTATTTTGGCACATTTAAAATAGTGTTATCAACAAATATATTTTATATTGGGTCAAATCAAATGGAGTTTTAAAAGGAAATACAATAAAAATTTTTCCACAAAATTGATAATATCTTTCATATTTGAAAATGTTCAAATTTTAAACAATTTAATAGTAAAAAGTAAAAAATTTTCCAAAATCAACTCAATGTTAGCTTCGAAACTCAAAAATATCAAATGAACATCTGATTACAGTGGTTCCCAATATGTGTGCGGTCATTATGTTATTCTATGTTATGCCGCGGCTATAGTATGTTCTCTGCTAATAAGTGCTACCTATATTGTAGTGTTTTGCTTTGCCATCACATAATGCATTTTATCTTATTTCTAATTTATGTCCAGGATTCTATATTTTGATAACATCCTAACGTTGTTTACAAATTCTACTATAACGTAAAAACAAGAGTAAATACTAAATAGTAAAATTGTTGTTAATTTTAGTTGTTTGTTGAGAATCATCAATTTCTGTAACGAACACAATATTCGAGCAAATTGTAAATCGATGGTTCCAATATAACGTTTATTTTGTAATTATTCCATTTGTTTAAGTTTGAATATCATAAGTGTTTAAATTTTTAGCTTAGGATTCTTTGTATCATTCAAAATGGATTTCGACGTCGACTCTGAACTAAGATCAGACTTCACTTCGTATTTGGAGCACATATCCCAAAAAAAAGTTTGTATTCCATTTGAATGATAATTACTATTTATTTGCGATTTTATCTCATACCGATTTCCATCTAAAATTATAGATATTTCAAAGAAACATGACACTGTCAGAACATAGTTATTCATCGGTTGATCATCAACAAGACAGTTTATGTTCTTCAATCAAAACTTTGTTTATACACAGATTTGTACAAAAGTATGCTTGCGATATACTGTTTTATCATAGTATTTAAGTACCTATTGTAAATTTAATTTATTTGAAATATCTAGATACCTACTTACTAAATGTTTTTTTTCAGTGAAAATGTTACCGATGACGTTGATGTTGAAACTGTTGATAAAGATGTGAAATTACTAACTTATAGACCTACTGTTGAAGTCAAATCTATAGAACAGTATAAAAATTCAAAAATACCTAGAGACCCCGAAACATGGGAAGATAGTATTAACAAGTATGTTTACAACTTTTAATTATTAAAGGAACACATGACATGAAAAATATTTTTTTAAATTATAAGTACATGAAATTTCTAAAAACAATGATATAAGTTTTACGTTTTTATTTTCATTATTCAATGAGATGTGAGTAATTTAAAAAATCTGTGTGATGTCATTAGGTATGTACAGAGCTTATTAATTATTACTATAATTTAATATTTTTATTAATACAGAGTTTAAAACAATTTTTTGATAATGGTAATGATATAGTCATGTGACAGTTCTAATTATGCTAATGACAATTTCTCACAGTAATCAAAATAATATTTAAATATTTAAAAACAATGAAGCTGTATTGGAATTATAATTCCACTATCGTTTTAAGTTGATAAAACCATTAATTTTAAAGAAGAAAAATGTTGAAATTCGAGCAACCAATACAATGGTGTCCTATTTCAATTTACCAATATCTCATTGAATAATAATTGTTTTGTATTTATATTTTCACCAAATCATTTTTGATAGTTTTGATTACAATAAATAAATTCTAAATTTGAAAAAACATTTATAAGTGTTGTGTGGTCATTTAATTAAGTACCTATAATAATATTATAGTACCTACCTAATGTTATGAACTCTGATAAGTATTTGTGTTCGAACTAAATTATTTATTATTTATACGAGTACAAACATTATTACAAACGCAAACCAAATTTATCCTTATTATTTATATAACCCTGAACCAAACTATTTATTGTATATATTTTTCTAAAATTTCAGTCAATTTTCAAACCGAAAGATTGGGTTAGTTTGATTCAGTTTAAAAATTAAACAGTTTTATATATTTATTAATTACCATATAAACCTTTAACACATAATTTAAAAGACCATAAAATGAAAATGATTGTTGACCACTTCTACATAAATTAGGTATTGAATTTTGGTATATGCATTGAGTACAGATTTTGGCTACCGTATTAAATTACATACTAAATGTAGTGCTGTACCATAGTAACAATATTAACCTATATATACTATCCTCTATAAAACTATAGTAAATAGTAATGGGCTATGAAAAAATTTTAATTTCAATAATATTATGTTCTTGTATAGTACAGTAGTGTTCTATAATAATATTGACAACTACAGTGCCTAATGTAAGATTTATTAAATCTTGCCATACATACAGTTTTGAAAACAAATTCCAATATGAAAATAACATCTTTATAAATACGTTTACGTAATTATTATAGTTGATTATTTTGAAATAATATATTACAATGTTAATTACAGACTTATCGTATTATGTACTTATATAGGTATATACTTAATATATTTGTACTTTTTAGTATTACTTCAGTAAATAAATCAAGTTATAAGACTGAAATACAGAATATGAGAATATAATATTATTGGCATTTAAATTTTTTTCCATTACTCATTAAAGTAACTAAATTATTTAGAATACCTAATGATTTATTTTAATTAAGTAAAATGTTAAATCTTGAAGGTAGTATTTTTTCAAAATTTTAGAGATGATAGTTTATTTCTATGAATCTTTGTAGAGTAAATACTAAGATTCTTCTTCTTTTTCTACTACTCTTTAGCCTTAGTCTTCTCCCAATTATTTGAGGTAGGTAACCCTAATTCTGCACTTCTACTTAACTCGATCTCTCACACTATCTTCACTTATATCTGCTCACCTCATATCACTATTACATTTTTCACTTTTCTTTCGATCTTCCTAATTACATACATATATTTCCTACACTAATCTTGCTGCCTCTGCCCCTCCTTAAAATATGCCCCAGTCATCTCAATTTATTTTTTCTCATATTGTTAACTCTATTCTTATTTTGTCTTCCTAGTCACTCTATTTATCCATCATCTTAACATTCTCATTTTCTGTTCTATCTTTCTACCTACTGTCCACAGATTCTAATCTGTACATCATTGCAGGCCTTACCACTGTTTTGTAAAATTTACCTTTTAATCTAATTGAGATTGTTTTGTTACACATAATACCTGATGCTTCTCTCCACTTTACCCATCCACAGTTTTTCCTGTATTTCATATATTTCTCGGATCACTATACTTCTGTAAAACAAATTCTTAATACTTAAACGTCTGAACATCATCCATCCTAACTCAACGTCATAACTTGTCTCTCCCTATTTATTTCGTGTTTCTTTACTTGAAAATCATACTCAATATAATATTCTATTTACTCTTATTAATCTTTAATCCTTTATCTCCAAGAGCTATAATAATACAACAATATTTGAATATTATCCAGATTATAAGATAAATATAGCTAAAATGAACTGCAATATATTATGTTCCTTCCTGCCTTTAAAAAAAACAAAATATGGCTTGGAAAATCAGCAGTCTCATATGTACAAAATTGTTCTAGGATTAAATATAAAAATATAAATTTTTGTAAAGTCTAGCTCCTTCTCTACTCCTCTCAGAATTTAAAACTTATATATGTTATGATTTTGCCTTAATTAACATAAAAATGAGATATTTTAGGGTGTATTAACTTGAAATTAATAGTCTTAATTTAAGGCTTAATTAATTAAAGCCTTGTATAAAATTTTAATTTTGTATAGATTTTGGTGGTCGAGTGATCAAAAAGCATATTTTGGGCACATAAAGTTGCCGTTTTGACTCTCAGGTAGTAAATGAGGTAGCCAATGAGTATTTTCTCGCTGGTATCTTCAACCCCTAATATATGAAGGTGCAAATTTAACATATGCGAGTTTGGGAAATAAAAGGATGTAAAACTATTGTTTTTTTTTATTTTGTATAGATTTAGTGTATAGAATTGAAATAATATCCAATGTGAATCTTCTACTTATTAAAAAAATTTAATTATATTGATTTTTTGGGTTAGATTAATCATTCTGTTAAGTGTGTTTTTGATCAAAGAATTACATCAAAATTTTAAATATCATTAATATCATTATATCAATATAATTTTAAATATATAGATCACAATTTTTCTTTAACAGTTTTTTTACTAAGGCGATAACAAATTATAATCCATAATAATTTTTTTCCCTTAGGGAAAACTTAGAATTGTACCTACAGTTTGGGAATTAAGATGATATATAGATAGAAAAAAAAACTATAATATGATTCAATGTATAACAACTTTGAATTTAATAATATGATATAAATAAATTATTAATTTTTAATTTATTTATTATAAGTTTTCTATGTTAATTTATAATTGTTGTCATATAATACTTATTTAAGAGTACAAATATAGTAATATTTAAAAAGAAATAATCATAGTAAAACCATTAGCTCCCTCACTCTACTCGGAATCTAAAATATTATCAAATATATACAACATTTTAATTATATATTCATTTTAAATAATGAGTTTAAACGTATATTATTATAACAGAAAAAATAACAATGTAAGCGAAGTAGCATAAGTTAAATATAAGTTGTTTCAAAATAAATTATAAAGGTACATTTACATGGTGACAGTAAACCTCGATAGTCGCAGTCACGGCAGTTGCTGTCGTTGTGTAAATCATTCAATATCATACTCTCATAACAGCTACTATCGAATGATTTACACAGCGACAGCATCTGCCGTGACTGTGACTGTCGAGGTTTACTCTCATCATGTAAACGCACTTTAACTTGTGTACCTTAGAAAATAAAATTGTGGCACTAAATAATCAATATTTATTACAGACTTCGATGGAATAAAATGGAAAGAGTTTTGTTTGAAAAAGCTATGTCCATTTTATATGCAAATCGTTTGTCAAGATTAACATTTGAAGGTACAGTGCAAGAAGATGTACAAAAAATAATCTCTACACAAAAATCTGTTGCTGAAATGCACCATTTGTTAACCAATTATACTCATTGGGATATATCATTGTCACAATGGTTACATGCACTTTTAATTTCACATTTACCAGATGACTATCTTGCTTCTTACATTGATATTTTAGAGGTAAATAATTGTTATTATTATATATTTTTACTTGTCATTTATGTTGTTTTTTTAATAGAAATTGAAACCAATTGCTCCTTCATTTCTTAATGATATGTTATCAGTAAACACCATAGGACGTTCTAAAGAAGAAATAAAACCAATTATTTTAGATGAGCCTGTTGACCCATTTAATTATATGTTGACAACATATCCACCTGTAAGTATATTAAATTCTAAAAATGTAATTTAATAATTAAACTTGTTTAGTGACCCCCATTATTCTCCATGAAGAATTTAACAAATAAATATTAAATTTAAGTACATTAAATACTTAAAAATACAAAACTAACATATTGAACTTTAAAAATTGTCATTCATTTTCAGCTGAAATTACCAAAAAATCCTGTAATAATATTAGTACCAGACTTTCCTGGATATGGTACACAGCCAAACACGAGGACATATGATTGGATGAATGCTTTATCATACTTAGCGGAATTGGATGTTGCTTTAACAGCTAAAGGTACAAGTGATTGAAAGGTTCTTTTTATATATAAACCCATATGTATTATACCATTGATTATATATAATCAATGATTATACCCTGATTTAAAATGAAAATTGGTTCAATTTATCGTCTTAAAATTATTCATTTAATAAAATTTTATATTATAAGTTTCCTACTTTTATGGTTTATAAAACCAGATTAAATAAATATATCTTGAATAAAAATTGAAGATTATAATTTCTAGTAACAACTATTAATTTATATGTTATTTTCACACTTTTTTTAAGCACTTGTTTATCTATTATTACAAATTAATATAATAATTTGTAACTATTTTATTTTAGTACCATGGGATTATGAAGAGTATTCTCGTGAAGAAGAATTGGATATAGTTTCTGGTTTAGATGCCATGGTAGATGCTACACGAAGTAAAATTGTATCATTAAGATCAGAAGATCCAAAAAGACCTATTATTCTTGCCGGTGTTGGAGTTAGTTCTGCAATAGCTTGTCAAGTATGTACATTTTAAGTTTAACTATAGTTTTTTTTTTTATGAACATTTTATTAATAGCATATATTTACACATGTTTTTTTTTCATATATTAATATAAAATATAATACCTATCTTTTCAAAGAAAAATATTAAATATATTTGAATAGGTTTTGTAGATACGTGTGTATTCAGTCAATGTATTACTACATTTACAGTATTTAATTTTTGAGTCTGATCATTGTTTGGTTTTTCTATAACTTAATGTTCAACGCTAAATCAACTATTTTGATGACTTACTTTTGGATTATTAGATTCACGGTGATATGTGAACACAGTTGGCGTACACACGAGGGGATAGATTTAACCCCCTTTATAGTTTTTTTTTTTTACAATTTCGTACCTAATTATATTTATTGTATAGTTTATATTTATGTATAGTTATTGTAAAAAAAATATTTGGTATCAATTATATTTTCTTTTTATGATAATCATGATTTAAAATCGAAGCAATTATACATAATATGCCAACTTTTTTATCTTACCTGCTGTAGAAATTGTGAGATAAAGATTACTTGGATATAGTTAATACATGGTTGAAATTAAACCATAAATTTACAGCTATAGGGATATATGAACGTTCAATGTGTAATGTGATTTCCATTATGAATAAATTTAAATAAATAATTTAAAAAAATGTTGAGCTATTTAGAACATTAATAGATTTTGAGGTTGCGCGAAATAGGTAATTTTAGGATTTAGAACAGGATTTTTTTTTTTTTTTTTGTTATATAGACTTAAATTCTTACTAATTACTTATTTTATTACCATATTTAAAATTCAAAAAAATGGTTTTTCCAGTTTTGAGCTATATTTTTGTAAATTCTAGGGTTTGAAGTCTGAGGTAAAGTACCAATGTCTCACTTTTAAAAAAAATGTATCTATCCCTCTCCCCCCATTTAGAATTTCTGTGTATGCCACTGTGTGAATATATATATATATATATAATATTGTTTGGATTTTTATTATACAATATTATAAATTATATTATTTTATGTTATGTTAATGATTAAAAATATCTGCTCTGCAACAATAATTTGCATAATTACTATTTAGTTTGTTGAAAGAATTAATAGTATTTTTAACCCAATTGAAGAAATGTCATTCCATGTATGTTAATTCAAATTATTTACTTTCAAACCTTTTAAATATATATTAAAATAAACTTGAGTACTTGTGACTGTTATATTATAAATTATTGTAAATCCAAATATTACAAAAGTTATACACTTATAACTCAATGAATTATTTTTTGGTTCATACTGATGATGACAGCCTATTTGTTGAAATATGTATACGCAGTTAAAAAGTGTATCATTTTTGTTATTTGGGTTTATAATAATTTATAATGCTGTTTAACATATATAAATGTATAATATAGTTAAGATTACAACATTAAACATACTAAAAAAAAAAATAGTTTCCAAATAAAAATTTTTAATTATTTATTAATTATATTTGAAACATAATAATTAAGTACAATATATTTGTATTTCAATAAAAAGCAAATATACATACATATATTTAAAATTGCATATTTTAGGTAGCTGTTCTTGAAAAAGTGGAAGGATTAGTGTGTATTGGCTTCATTGTTAATTCAACTGAAGTAAAAAGAGGCTATGACGGTGATTGTATTTTGGGAATTGAATGCCCTACAGTTTTTGTAACTGGCCAGTTAAGCATATTTTCTCCGTATGTTAATTCTTATTTTTATTAAAAAGTTAAAACCTATTAATTTTAATAGTTAATAACATTTAAAAATTACTTAGAGTTTTGGATATGGAAGAATTCAGAGTAAAGCTAAAATGTAAAACCAGTCATATTCTAGTTGGTGGAACAAATGATGACTTGGTGATGAACCATTCCACTAAAATGAGAGAAGCAGTAACCCAAAAACTAGTTGATAGATGTGTTTTGGTAGGTTATAACTTGACATTTATAAATTTATAATTAATTTGACTTCATTTTTCTTTACAGGAAGAAATTGGAAATTTCTTAAAAGAAATGCTAGAACCTTCACCCAAAATTACTCGCAAACCTGATATTGAAGATTTTAAAAAACCGATTTTCCCCAAAAAGAAACCACACAGTAAGATATTATTTTATTCAAAATGGATTTGAATATATATTTTAATTAAGTTCAATATAATGTATACCTGTGGTGATAAACATATTATGTTAAAAACTAAACAAAATATTAAGCCAGAAATCTTCTAAACATTGTAATATATAAAATAGCTCAAGATAGGGGTGTATGTATTTTTAAAATTTTAACAGGTTATAAATATTTGAGACTACATAGAGAAAAAATATTTTTTAAATGCTATAGTTTAAAAGTTAAATATTGTATTTAATGTGGCTCTTTGCATGCGAGTTGTATGCACTAAAAAGACTTATTGTAGTGGTTTGATAAATAGTTGTAAACAAATTTTGAAAACTGATTTTAATTTGTTAAAAACTCTATATTTTATTTGACGTTTTTACATATTTATTTCTAATATTATATTATTAAATATTTGTTGATCAAATATTAAAATATTGGTTATAAAAATGTATAAAGTAAAATTAATCGATTAAAAGTTTATTTATTATTATTATTTTTTATTTTTTGTATAATTGAGTAACTTGTAAAATTATTCTACTTAAAAGTTAATTTTTTAATAAATATCTACTTGCCAAGTCTAAATCAGACTATACAATAAATTGCTTCAATGAATAAAAAATCATGTACACTTGAGTAAAATGTAGAAGAAATTTATGAAACATCAATGATCATTTCTCATACCTATACATACGTTATCTGTATACGCAATGTTGGTAATATTATTATATGGGTAACAGAGTATACATACACTAATATTTATTAATTTATACATGTACATACAAAATGTTTGCATTATTTGAGAATTACTTATACAATACCTCACAGAGAGCCTTAACTAGTACCGAAATTCACAAGGGTGACTGTGTAAAATTAACTCGTGTGTATTGAGTCACTACTATTTTATTAGCTAAGAACAAAATATATATAATTAAATGTAAAGTCGTTACATAGTCCATTGAAATAAACCAAATTCCAATACAATTTGCTGCATTAATAACAAAACATGAAAGTATCAATCTCCATCAAAAAATTTTAAATTATAGTGTTACAGACCAGTTGACCCATTCTTTACTACATGTACAAAAATTTGTCTAGATATTGTTCTATGTTTACATAAAACTATTGAACATTTTAATCACAATCTTCATTTATTGACTAGGTCATATTTATTATTGTCTGTCCGAATATTATAATGCTTATGGGGCATAAATTATCAAAATACAATGATTTTTTTTTTTTAATTCTAAGCAGAGCTATTTGTTTTACAATGTTAATTTATTTTTTATTTTTCTATGAATGACATTTTGACCAGAAGACTTGATCAAATCACTATATGTGTACCATTTTCATGTAGCAAATTTGATATTTAGTAAAATTGTACATTGGAGATATCATTTTACAAATTTTTGATAAATGTGTAAGATGAAATACTGCAAAAATGTATGTAGAGACAATAAAATGATAATTTTGGTCAAAATCGATAATGGTTATTTCTTCCTAATTCCAAATAATTTGTTTCTAGTCTTGAAAATCACACCTAAAATTCAGTACTTTCTTTACATGATATTTTGATATTTCTAAGTCCTAAAACAAGTTATTTTTTATTTTAAGACCTGACAATTTAATACAATGTTAAACATTGTTACTTTAAAATTTCAAATTTTTTTTTTTAGCCATTTAAAGTTTTTTGACATTTTTTATTTTGGTGTAAAATTTTCTCATATTTCCAAAAAATATAATAAATATAAAAAAATAAAATAATAGGTATAAAATCTTCAAATTTTCACAGAGTTTTCATTGTTTATAATTAAAAGACAATTAAAATTGCAATGAATATAATAAAACATAAAACTATTTATTATAAAACCAGTTATTAAAATTTAAAAAATGAACATTTTAAAACTATGAGTACAATAACTTTATTAAACTTACTTTTAATAACTTTATTAACCTGTTTAACAGTTTTGCGTAAATATGCTTTCTTAACAAATGTAGTTATTACACAACAATAAAAAGTGGTATTACTAATTTTAAATAACTTTTAAAAGATATTAAATATTTTTAAATTTTTGGTTTTTATGTTTCCAAAAATTTCCTTTTTAAAAAAGTGTGTTTTATAAAATTCATTTTTAAGATTTTTATTTTAATGATTATTAATGGAATTTTAACAAGTATAATAAACTTAATAATTTATTTTTTTTTAATAGACAAACTTTTAGCGCGTCTCAACAAAGGAAATCAAAAAATGATGATATCAGTCAATAACCAATCTCCAAAGAAACAAATAGCACACCGTAAGACTATTAACGTACCTTGTTCTTCATTAAATTTGTGTATGACTGATATGATAAAAGATGAAGAACTAATGCCTCCTCCATCCCGTGTTCTAACACAAGATTATGGTACACAATGTGAAAATTCAAACTCTAACATTAATAGTAAGTGCTCGTATATATATATTTTTGTAATTGATATTTTATTATTTTTCATTATTCCTGCCTCATATCAATACCACCATTTTTTATCTACTCTATTTGATGAAACTCGACATAACCAATTAATTTTGTATTATGAGAGCTGGAACACATGAACGACAATTATCGTGTACAATTGTTTTGTCAGGTCAAATATTTTATCATACGACATTAAGTTGGTAGGCCACATAAGCGATATTTTACCGGACATTCTGTAGGATTTCAATTTATTTCTGTGTGAAAAAACAGTCTCACAGTTTTTTTTATATATTATACTATCGTTTTCAGTGTAAAAAACTCATGATTCAAAAAAATAATAAGAATATCTATATCAATATTTAAATCATCATCAACGAAATCATAGGATTATGTTGATGGCAAGTTCACTTTGTCAGAGTGATTACATTTGTCAGAAGATAATATAGTGTAAAATGTTTATTGTATTTTATTTTTTATGGCCAAACAAATGTAATTCAAAAATTATCGTTTATGTTTTCTCATTAATTTGTTTTATTATATGTAGGCAAAACAATAAAATTATTATTGGATGATATTTTTGTCGTCCAAAATATTTAAGTGCATCTGATAGTTTTTAAGGCATCATGTGACATTATATCGTGATCATGTGTACAGCTTTATGAATAACCATATTGTTTCAAAAATCATTTGATAATATTTTCATAATAATAAATTGTACGATGAAATATCTTTTATGTGTACTGACAGTTATTCTACAATAAATTTTAAACTATTGAAATTTATAAAGTATACACTCGTGAATCCGACATATAATCATGTGCACGTATCATACTTCATTAAATTTTATTACCTAAGATTATTGTTGTGAACTGATAGAGACAGTAATAAATGTATTCTTATTATTGTCGCCGATTGGCCATCACCGTTCATTAGTTTGTGTTGCTTGTTCTATCAAAATGTTTTTTCTTTTTAACAAAATTTTTTATTTAATGCATTTTTTTCAAAGAAACTTATTTTTTAAAATATTTTTATTCTGTAAATCTGTAAAATTTGTGTCCTGTAAACATGTGGTTTAATTATCTAACATAGGTCTTGTATAATAGTATTAATAATATTAATAATAAAATAGTGTACAAATATTAGATAATCTTTTTTTTAAAGTTATATAAATTTCCACACCCAAGGGTACTACAGTACTTTAAGTATTTTGCGTAACTATAGCTTTACTTTTTTTTTTAGAAACTGACGATAAGTCTATACCAAAATTAGGAAATCAAAAATTTTCCACATTGGCAGAATTATTAGGAGAACAAGACAATTTTAAAGTCAATGTTTCTCAAACAAGTATGTCCTTGTTATATAACAGTATTATTATGTTTTAGATTAATATTTTATTACTCATATTATAGCATCTTCTTTAACATCTATGAATGGTTCATCTGTAATTCTCACACCAGACCAAAAAAATATTCTAGTGTGTAGTTCAAATTTCCATCCGCAACAAAATACTACTCCTGTCATGGGAGAAATTACTGCTGATCAAATATTGGATATGCCAATAGTATTCGCTGATGAGCCACCACAAGAAGAAGTACAACAGCATACAGCTGAGAACAGTTCCTATATTATAATTAATGATGATGTTGTTAAAGAAGAACCAGTTGATGAAGAAAATCAAAGAGTTGTAAAATTATGTGGGAGTTCGATTCCAGAACGTCTGAAAATTAAACAGGTATGCATAAAGTATATAATGTTTAAATAAATAGTAAACGAAATAATTTGTGATTTCATTTTTATAATTGTATAGGTAGCATATGACTCGCCTTCTAAAGTCAAGCTTGTAGTGAATAAAGCACCAAAAGGCCTAGTACCCAGTGGTTATCAAACATTCTCTGTGCCAAGTCAAAAAACAGGAAATATTCAGTTTGTGAACAGATTGCCTATGTCAGCTAATAAAATTAGAGGAATAATGAGTTCAAGAGTAGCACCAAAAACTGTCTCAATCCGTCATTTACAAGACAGTACCCTCAAAGTAGTAAAAAATACGTCAGGACAATCAGTACAGATGAATAAAATGAAAACAATGGCAACCACTCAAAAATTTAAGAAAATAATTTAAAACCAAAACTTAAGACTATTAAGTGTAAAAACATACACAAAGTTTACACAAGTTGATGTTAAGATAATTAAGCTTATACAATACATATATATACTATATTTAATGCATTTATTGATTAAACATGAACACATAATTATTTATATATAAATCCATTTTATTTTTTGTGGCTTGAAAGTTACAGTGACTTTTTTCAATCGCAGTGGCGTTTTATTTGAACGTTTTCCTAATCTTACCATTTGCACTTGTGTCCACGTGAAAAATGGTTTCCTCAGTGCTTTGATAATATGACGAACACTTATTTTCCACCAACGTGTGGCCACTGGCGTCTTGTCATACGCTTTACCAAAACGTGGACACCATAATGTTTTGTTTGCACATCGCTGTAAGAATGCATGTGTAGGCACTAAAACATGCATTTGCTCAAATTTCAACATCACTCTGTAAAAAAAACATTTAATTAAATTTACACATTAGTGACTTCAACGTTTATTAGGTACTTAGGTTCGTCGCTATTTGTCAAAGAAAATAATATAACAGGAGTGGGAATCTTCTGTTTGCGACCTTTCACTGGCTTGCCAAAGAGTCCCCTCTGTTCAGCCATCCGTATCAAATGGTTTGCGTCAAAAGTCATTAGTTCCTTGAAAATTACAAAAATTATAATAGATAATGAAATGAGAGTGGAAAATTTCTCTCAAACGCATTGTATTTTACACAAATCACCCTGCTTATATTATAGATATACATACCACTCTTTTAACAGCAGCTATATAAATGCTTCCAGTCATGTGACTCTTTTCCAAGTGCTCAATTGTTTTGTCTGGATATAGCATCATTGTTTCGAACCGGTCTTTGTCAGGAATCTTATATAGCACATATAATTATTAACAATAACAAAGTAGATACTTACTACTTAATGTAAAAAAAAGTCATACTAATATGTAATGCTGAGCATTAATGAGTTAATAAGTTAATAGTTAAGTTAACTTTAACTTTAACTTTTTATATTTGATTTTTGTCAACTTATCTTATTTTTGGTTATATTAACTTATAAATAACGAATTACTTTTAATTAAAATGCAGTTAAGTTCATTTTGAAATAATTGATACATTTTGATTTCATATTGTGTCTATTATAACGCCTATTATAAAATTGAAATACAAAATTGTGGAGTGAATCACGTTTCGGTATTACTAATTAAAAACTACTGACATCTTCCAGTGTATTATTATTAACTTATAAAATGTTAAAAAATTGCAAAAAGTATTTTTGGGTCACCCATCCAATGGGACAATGATGAAGGTACAATGTTCCTGAGAATATAACCGTGAGTTGTATCTAATGCGCCAGGGACTAAAATTGTATGCAGTACGACACACTTTGTGTAATACGAAATGTCAAGTGTGTAGTGCGAAATTAAAAAATGTGTATAGTGGCTCTACCTATTCTCTATATTATGGTATTTGTTTTTAATTTTACATTTTTTTATTAAATTATTTTATTCAAATATATTTGAAAAAAAATTCCAAGATGTATCATCAGTAAAATCTAAAATACCAACAAGTGTCAAGTAACATATTAACAGCTATTGCAGGCTATCCTATATTTCATAGATGATAAAGGTACTTTTATCATTCGAAAAAAATTCCGCTCGCTTATAATCTTATATTTAAATTTACATTTGTATCTCAATACAATTGCCATTTTTTGTAGGTAATTGTATAAATAGCCTAAATAGGCTATTTATGTGTTAAATATGTAATAACTCAAAATAATTTTAAACACATAACTAAAACAACCTATTATTTATTATGAATATAATAGTTTTTAAAACATAAATAAACACTTTTGATTTTTATTTTCTGATGAGTTGATTAAAACATAACCCCCATCCAATCAATAACTAAAATGAGGCCGCTGAAGGAGGAGGGAGGGTGATAAAATGCTAAAGTGTGCAGTACGAAGAAGTATATATTTTAGCCTCTGTAGTGGGCTTAAAACATAAGTATACATATATTTAAAAGGACGTTGTACCCACAAATTTTCAATGAAAAACTTGAAATAGTATTTTTCATTTTTATTGACTTACAAACATGTTAGCAAATAGCAGAGCCGTAGCAAGATTCGATAGCGCCCTTGGCAATGAACCGAATTTCCGCCCCTAAATTGGTATTAAGGAAACAAAGTCATCGATTTTTTGGAGTTGCGCCCCTATTCTTTAAAAATCTAGTTAATAAGCAAAAAAAGAGTCATCAACTTACTTTTACGAGATTTTACCTGTCGAATTTTCGCCTCCCCCCCCCCCCAATCATAGAAATTTAGTGATAGATACTAATGAATTTCGATTTTTGCGCCCCTTTTCTGTTACACTCTTGGCCTGGGTCTGTTCACCAAGCCCTTGCTACGGGCTCTGCATGTTAAAAACGCGAAAAAAAAAAACAAATTATAGATAGTAATATTATGTAGCAACATACGTAGCCTTTTTTTCGATATATTAATTTTTTTAAGATTTTAAGATTTATTGAAAAAAATCAAAAAAATAACTTCGATATATGTACTTTATCGGGATCCAAAAAACCGACGTTTTTAGTAAATAATATTATTAATTGATTAGGTAGTTCTCAAAATATTCTACCTATGTTACGGCGAAAAATGACCTTAATTTTCTAGAAGATAGTCCTAATTCCTAAAGTATTTCAGATCTTTGTAAGAACTAAAACTTCGTTTCGCCCAATTTTCAACCGAGCGTGCAACAGGTTTCACACTTCACAAAAATGTGAAAAATACTACGGAAGTCCAATGATTTGAGATATTCAATATTTTATTCATATTATAATTTTATAATATAGGTAGTCGATAAATTGTACAATATTATTATAATGCTGCTGCCGATGCAACTATAGTATCAAAAACGTTATAGAATACCTACTCAATAATTAAAACTGACGTGATCATATGTAAAATTATTAAATCTTGTACTTGTAACTTGTGTTATATGTTATAATATATGTTGTATTATTACATGGGCATAATAATATAGGTATAATATTTAAGTACTGATGTAAAAAGATATAAGTACATTTTTTTTTTGTTTTATCTGTATATTTATGGTCACCATTACACCATTAGTTTTACACCAATGTATTTAAGAAAACGTGATACCCACAAATAATTGTTGTCTCCATGGAATGGAAATATATAGAAAAATTACACTACGCGAAACAATAAATTTGACTTCCATGTTAAAACTAGACTTAAAATACCTATTAACAATTTTGAAAAGTAGAATATATTCTATAAAATCACATATTCTCTTTGTAAAACATTGTTTAACAAAGAATTTATAGCTTTTTTAAAAAAATAAAACTTAAAATAGTGTAACTTTTTTATTAAACAATATTTTACAAAAAGGATATATAATTTTCAAGAAAATATCCTCCCTTTTCAATATTGGTAATAGCTAGGTGTCTTAGCTCTAATTCAACGTTGCCCATGATCAGTTACACAGAGATGATAATTGCGGGTATAACTTCATTTTAATTAGTATAACTTCATTTATTTATTTTATTTTAAAATTATTAGTGTTGTGTTGAATGGATATTGGTTTTACAATAATACGGTTTTTAAATACAAGAATCTATTGTCTACTATTGTCTATCCTTGCAAATAATTTGCAAAATATTGGCATATCTCAATATATACCTATTTGTATTATTTACATAACATATAATTACAATTATTGTACCAATTTTTGTTTTTAAATAAATATGATATTTGGGGAACACAAGACAAGTGTCTAATTTATGGTGACAATAAAAAATTTATAAATTATATTAAAAAAAAAATTCTAATAATAACTAAATAGGTAAGTAATAACTAATAACTAATAAGTAAACTGCGTAAATTATTCATAAAATAATAGTTAAATTTTACATGATTACGTAAAACTATTAAAACAGATTTTTAAAGACACTATTTTATACAGACAAGACGCCTATTGTAAAATCGATAGACGACATTGTGGAGTGAATCCTGTTTCGGTATTTTTAATTTACTAATTAAGAACTATTGACATATCTTCCAGTGTATTATTATTAACTTATGTAATGTACAAAAAAAATGCAAAAAGTTTTTTCGGTCGCCCATCCATAATAATTATCAGAATATTGCAAGAAAGTTAATCCGTAAATTGCGCAACCGTGTCAATTTTAATGATTTTTTGGATTTTTTTTATTTTTTTTTTCTTGCTTTTTTGCCGTTTTTAAAATGATTTCTCGATTATTTCCCGGGTAGAAGAATGGAACTCTCTGCATCTGATTATTCTTGTACAATTAGAAAAAAAATCAAACCAGTTTGCATTTGAGCAGACGTACCTACCTAAATATTTTGATAAGTGGAGTAGGTATCTCATTTCTCGGTAACAAATTTTATCCTGTTGGTACTTATAAGTCTCATTTATTATTTTACATATATATATGTATATATAGAAATTGAAAGTGATCATATACATAAAGGGGCGTAACTACCGGCGGGGTGGGGGGAAATTTCCCCCCAAAGTTGCTTCAGTTTGCCAAATCCTATTGTCGGTCGGATATTCGTGTTAAGGTCCATGCCCAACGTGAGAGGTTCAACTGGTAAAAACAAGTTGATGACCACTTTTGTTTTTTTTTTTATTTAAGGTTTTAAGGAAGTATTTTATAGGAAAATGAGCTTTGCAGTCTGTAAAATTGTTAAACGTGTGACTTTTTTCTTCTCGTTTACGGTTTTAAGGTCGGCCTAACCTATATAGTAGTCGGCCAAACCGTTAAAAGGTATAAAATGGAACTTATTGTTTATTTATTTATTTTTATTTTTTTTTTTTTTGCTTTTTTGCTCATACAGAATAAAGTTCAATCAGTCGGCCAAATCGTATTGTCAGTCGGATATTCGTGTTAAGGTCCATGCCCAATATGAACAATGTGAATTAGTATATAAAGACAAGTTGATGACTTTTTTTATTTAAGATTTTAAGGAAGTATTTTATAGGAAAATGAGCTTTGCAGTCGGTCAAATTGTTAAACGTGTGACTTTTTTCTTCTCGTTTACGGTTTTAAGGTCGGCCTAACCTATATAGTATAGTCGGCCAAACCGTTAAAAGGTATAAAATGGACCTTATTATTTATTTTTTTTTTTCCCCTCATACAGAATAAAGTCAAAATCAGTTGGCCAAATTAACACACTGCCCCCCCTCCAAAAAAAAAAAAAATTACTTTGCTACGCCCCTGCAGTATACATAATATAATTACAATACATTATTATTATGTAGAGTACAAACTTGGACCGGTTGAAAAACGGATGGTCGCCAGGGTGTCTCCACGGACGTGCTGAACTTGTCTTCGGCGGTGACCGACGAATAATTATCGATGTTATGTTTCTCGTACGCCCACCCGTTCATTTCTTCCACTGCCGATTTCACCATGCCGCCGTTCTCCAGCTCCAGCCGGGAGTGCGTCTCGTACACTACGATTTGCACCTGCAGCAGTGTACGCATATAAACGGGCTGATAGAATACAATCGTGTATACGTTTTTAGCGATTCCACGACGCCTTCTACTGTTTTCAGTTAAAGAGAGACGCAGAAGATATTTGTTGTCGAAAAAGAATTAAATTAAAAGATGAAAAACAGCGTAGGTACTTACTTATACCTACTATTACCATATAATTTATGGAACTATTTAAATAAATACATTTGATTATTTATTTGGCCGACCCCAAACAGTCGGGAGAGAAGGCGAAGGAGAAGAAGAAGAAGAAGAAGACATTTGATTATTTATTAAATGTAATGTAAGATATCTATTTTAAAACTAAAATATAGTTTTATATAATGAGAGGTGAATGGAGAGGGGCGGCATAGTCCCCCACGGTACAACAAGGTAGGTATACAAATTGATGGGGACACTCTTTTTCTTAAAAGTAAATAGAGTCCCCCTACTTTTATTTTGCCAATTCGAGCACTGCTTAAAAAACACTCACAATCGACATTTAAAAAAAAACCATTTCGGTTTTTAAAATATATACGAAAGAATCTCGTGTATACGTATACAGTACCTACGCGTTTATATTCATTATAATATTGTTGTCGTTAAATATAATATAGTTATATGGTAGTTGGTACTAATAGGTAATATAATATATCATATAGGTAACCAGGTATTATATTGTGTCATTAAACACGAATTTATTATATATATGCGTACCTACCTTATAATGTAGATATAATAATATACATTTGTAAAACAAAATGTATAGATAGGCGCGTAAAGTATAGGTATATGTAATCCTCGTACAATCCTACACTGAACCAAATATATCTGTGATTTTAATAAAAAATATAGATTAATTTAATAATATGGTTGTTAATATACGTCCAATAAAATGTTTGTTGATTTAGAAAGAAAATATTTGTTCATTTAACAGTAAAATAACAAAACGTATTATTGATTTAACAATATATTTTATCAATGTCTTGGGTAAAATTATCCAATTGAATACAAATTTATTTGAATTAACAAATATTTTGTGTTAATTTTTTTCATTCTTCTTCGCAGTACAAACGTCCATTTGTTAATCAAAATAGTCAATTTAAACAGAATATTTTTCAACTTAATTACATATTTTCCTATAATAATAAAATCTGTAATCATTTTACAAATTATTTTTATTGAATTATAACTTATATATTTTGTGAAATTTACAAAATTAATTTGTTATTGTAAACACATTTTTTATTAATTTAACAGTATATACCTACATTAAAATAATGAAAATTATATTATTTCAACAAATATTCGTTTGTTAAAATTTGATTATTGCATATATTGTTAATTCTATTAATGATATTTGATTCAGTGTATTAGTATTCTCTGTAGGAATCACAACGACATGACATGTTACAATAATTAAAATATAGACTTGTTTTAATTTCAAAAGCAACAACTCTGGGATTAAATGAATAGTAAATGAATATAAAATAAATTATGAATGGACAATTTTAAAACAAGGATCACGGCACCGACCTATTGTTTTTCCTTTATTATCCTTGCATGTGTCACGTACGAATTGTGTATTTTTCCGTTTCTTCTTTGTACGACAAACTACATCTCTTTCTAGTGTCAACTTTTTTAACAGTGTACATATTTGCCATACAAGCCGAAGGACTTGAGGGACGTGCAGTGTTAAGATCAATTAAATGATTTGCAACCTTCCTTCTGAAGTCCAAATGGAGAATATTTTGAACATGAGTGTTATATAAATGGTTTATATTCCACAAACAAACATCCATCATGTGAAAAAAACTTTAATGTACTAACGCAAACTTTTTTTTATAGGTATTGGATAATAGCTCATCATTTGATCGACTCTACCAATTCCAGACATATTAGTATTGTAATCGACAACCATATATTTGGTTTAAATTTGCTTCGCTCAAATTTATCAACCACATTTTCAAAATCTAATTTATGCTTTGATGATATCATACATACAACTCTCGTATCTTTCCATTTTATTAGATACATGTATATTTTTTCCTTTTTGGGCATGACTCACTTCACATTTTTTCAATTTCAAGTTGAAAACATTTTTAGGGTTGTCTTTCCTATTTTTTCTTTAATGTTCCAACCACCGTGATTTTATTTTCAAATAAATGCTGGACCAATTTAAATAACCAATTATTATAAAAGTTGTCCATACATAAAGTATGACCCTTACCTAAATAATTTCTCATAAATTTAGTAACTATTCCAAAAGTTACTCCATTGTGAAATAATAAAGATAATGTTAAGCCGGACTCACAAGATGACAGTTTTTTTATAAAACATATATATATATTTTATTATTATTAATATTATTTTATTAATTTCACCTGCATGCTAATTACGTAAACCGTGTAATTTTCATTGAATTTCGTTTTCACTGGTATTGAATAATTGAATAATATAAATAATAATATATAATTTAATAGTATTTAAGCTAGTTGTCGAAGTGTTTCATCCCTCATCAATTTATCCTTATATTTTGGATGTTTTGGACTCCAAAGACAAAGATTATTTTCATATTCTTCAGTTAGTTTGTGAGTGTCTCCAACAGTCCACTATTTTTTTAAACTTGGTGTCATAATTGATGTTGTAATTTTAAAACTTATAAAAATAAAAGAATACGAATATCAGAATGTTACATGTATAAATATTAAAGTATAATTAATTTAAAAAATGAACAGAAACGATAATTTGAAGTATATATATATACAGCGGCTTTAAAATCACCAGAAACCAAACAGCAAACTGTAACTGTCAACTGTCAACTGTGTTGATTCATCAAAACAGCAGACAGTCTATTAATCACACTGTCGACGCTTATTTCGGTCATGTTCAGACCGGCACAAAAATTGTCACGAGACTTGTGTCACGGAAATTAAATAAGTGTACGACAGAAATGTAAACAATCGTTCATACGTTGACAGTTTACTGTCATACAGTTATTTCGTTATAAAAGAGTCGTCGTGTGAGTTCAACTTTAGAGATAGGAAGATTATTAAGAAAATGAAGTAGGTAACAAAAATTAATTTCGATTATCACGCTATCTAGTGGCCCTACCAAAAAACTACGTATACCGATAAAATATGGGGAAGGTAATGTTTAATATAACCATTATGTTATGATATTTATTAGAAGAAACCCAAGCCAACAACAAATGATTGAAAATCAACTATCAAGTGTCACATGTACACATACTTAAAGACATTCACATGTCACATATATGGCATGTGACACGTGGCTGCGAACGTGTTAAAGACTTAACAATACATTATGAATTAAATCATTGAAATAGTGTAAATTAAAATTTATAAGTATTGATTAACAACTGCAGTTGATTTTAGTAGGTATACATATTACGAGTATATAATATATTATATATAGGTGTGTGAATATATTATATATACAATAATCGTACAACATATAAAATGTATAATACGTCATGATTGAAAATATTGCATATTTTTTTCGAAAATTAAAAAAAAAACTTTATATACCTAATTTTCCTAATTATATTATTTTTAATAATAATATGTATTATTGTATTGGACTAATAGCTACGGATGCACCGCAATGCAGTCTGTGGCGATTTAATTTGATTAAATTTAATCGTGTTTTTCCATGGCTCTATGCGGTAAATTTTTTTATAAATCAGTTCGTAGAAAATTGAATCGTCAAAAAAGCTCACTGAATTAGAGCTGCATAGTCTCGGAAAATATAATATGTAAAAACATAAACATCTACATCTATAACTAGTTAATAAATTAACTTAAAAAAAAAACTGTCGAGTGTTCAAGTGTCTCGAGAAATAAATATTGTAATAAGTAGGTACCAGAGTAAGTTCCTACCTGCAAAAACACATTTTTTTATTAACTTTAAACTATAAAACCTATATCATAGTACTGTATAATATATGAATTATCATGAGTGAACAGTGAGCATACTTGTACGTAAATTAAAATCGTATACATTTTATGAAATTAAAAAAATCCAACATATTTAAACGTCATTACTGATATCATATATACCATAAAGTTAATAGGAAAACCTTCGGACTCCCTAGCACTTTGACTATGTCACAGACGTCTTAAAATCAAATATGATACCTATGAGCCGCGTGGAATACAGTGGCGTGTCCAGAGGGTGGGCCGGGTAGGCCCGGGCTCACCCACATTTCTTATGTGGATTGTTTTGGCCAAAAATGCACAATTGGGAATATTTTAAAATACATTTATCCATAAATTAAAATAAACATTTTTGTTTATAGTTTTTATAATAATTATTCATTTTCAGATAATTTGACAAGAGTTGATAAAGTATTATGAATTTTAACTACCTATAGATACAGAAGAAGCCGATTTTTTAAGCCGATTACGTATACTATGTTATTTTTGAGTTGTGTATGGTTCGCCTATTACAGCTTGATTCATCAATTGAGTATTAGTTCTATTTTTTAAAAATTGTAGAAGATTGAAGTTAGAAAAGTTTGAACGTTTTTTTAAGCTTATCTTTCCTCTTAAGACTTAATTATTTAAATAAAATAATTAATTTACGATATAATATGGGAATATATGGTCCCGGATTCGTCTACAATATTACAGTCTGGAGAACTTATACGGTATATAGGTACATATAACTATTTACCTGTGCTCGAATTGGAGGGTTGCGCAGGATGCCGGAGCTCCTTTGCTATTTTATGATATTTGGAGAGCACCCTTACTATTTATTTTTTACAGCATACGAGTTTCATACGGTAGTTTGAGGGAACGGCCATTTATTGAAAGCCCGAGTATACCCTCTCTTTTATTTTTCCAATTCGAGCACCGCTATACTTATGTATATAATATTTAGTTCGTATCCTAAATTCCTTAATATACTCTTCATCTATATAAATAATGTTATACGTATATATTATTATACGGTATAATATTTATAATTTTTAAGGAACACACCTGAGGTTTAGACATGGCCATCCGTAGGGTATCTCTCTGTTCCAACATGCAAGGTATGTCCGACGATTCCTCGGTGTAGTCCAACGATGCCACAGCCCTCAACAACGTCAGGTCTCCGCCTTTCGAACACACCAGCTGTACGGGATCTGTAACCTGATTATACACGATTATCATTAAAAATAAAATCATCAAAATATCGGTTTTACAACTATACCCACGATTCGTGTAAACCATACGAAAAATAAATAAGTATAAACGAAGAATCCCTAATTATATCCCATTAGACGTAACACGCACCAGATCAATATACGAATTGTATTATTTGTATTGCGAACGGGGGGGGGGGTTCATTTTAATTTAAGTACACCGTGCTCGGATATACTGAATAAATAATGTGTAGGTACTCGATTAATAAAGCCAGACAGAAGGAATTTATAGGAACGCCGCGCCGTCCTTCGTGTCTGAATACAATAATAATTGAGCTTTTTATTTTAAAAACGAATTGAGGATTTATCACAAAAAACGTGTTGTTTCGTACCATTGTAATTACCTGTCTATTTTGGATAATACAAAACTATCAAATGTAGTAATATTTAGTTTTAATATTCAGAGTTTTTCGTGGTTAAATCAATGGATTTTTAAAAATCAATAAACGAATTACTCCTGTCATTGAAGCACGTGGAATATACGAAATTAATGTGATTATGTTGTTCAATCTTACCTTGGGTCTTCGAGCTGCAGGACAATGTAGTAGATATGTAGTATTAATATTTTAGATTGGAAAGCAATGAAAAACACAAAACTGAACGGTATCGTTTAGGGTATTGGGGGGGGGGATCTATTAAATGCATTATGAAAAATTGTATTAATATTATATTTATATATTTTATTTTATTATTAATTTTGGCGTTGAATAAAAATTGAAACCCACTTGACTACTTACTGCTTGAAAAAAAAATTGGTAGTTACACCGTAAATGTATATGTATATGTATATTGTATATACAATATATATACGTAGGTATGTATATACGGTGTATGTATATAGTAAACTAGATACTGAAAAAAACGAAAAATGTCATGTTCAAAGTATCATTTAGAATCAATTTTCTATCGTTACCAAATTTATAGGTACACACTCCAAAATTCCTACTCGACTCCTGGTTGAAAAGTTGCTCATAAAGAAATGAAAAAAAAATGAACATTATTGTAAACGTAATAGCTTCCTCAATTCTCGCTCCGCTCAGAATCTAAGAATATGTAGGTACAATCTAGGATAATATTATATATGGTCTTACCCCGGTATTGGTGTTAGGTGGTGTGGCTAGTATGGACACGATGTCCAGTGACAACTGATTGTTAAAGCTCAATTTGAGGAAATCTTCGGTGAGCAGCTTGCAATTCTGCACGCCCAGGTTGACAAAATAATTGTAATAGTCGTCTTTTCTTGAAAAAAATTTCAAAACACAAATGTTGACGAAATATATTATAAAATTATACATATAATATATATATAGGGTGGAAAACTTCAGTATACGCAGGTTTTTCATATTTTATAATAAATATTTTCGGGGAATTTATACTACCTGTTAGTTTTGAAAAACGGACCGTTTGTTAGTGCAAGTTAATTTCGAAAATTGGGTGGAGGGGTATGAGTTTGTTGGGTGCAGTTTTGCCGGTAATTTTTTAGGTTTAACTCGAACACGCCAAAAGGCGGTTAATATCACTCTGACGAAAGATCCGCACAACATGCATTGATTTTACAATAGACACAATTTTTCATTTTCATTTTTATTTAAAATTTTAAAAATAAAATGTCATCATAAAATCAATACTTAGACACGATTATATCGTATGCACGACACACCTTTCGGCGGCCCCGTAAACGATCAGGGATTGCTTTCGTTTAAACAGCAATGACGCCAAGTAAGCCACCGCCGTCTGGATTGTGAAATGGGTCTGAGCCACGTTACCGCACAGCTTGTTGGCGCTCATCGTCCGGTCCAACATAGCAGGACCCAGACAGTATCTCCGTTCCTGAAGTTTAAAATAAATCGTAAACAGATTAAAAATATAATTTAAAATCAATAAAACCTTTTTGTTCTATATATATATATATGGAATACAAACTTCATATTTTGATATTTTGTATAAATATTTGTGACGGATTTGAACGATGCGATATTGAATGTGAAACGTTAAAGCAAGAAATGCATTTAAAAATACGAGAGAATAACATATGACATTATTATCCATGCGTACCTATATAGGTTAGATCCTATCCTACAGTGTTGTATTTAACACGATATACGTATAAACGGATAAAATACATTTTAATAATTAATATAGAATATTATGCATTCTGTGATTGCGACTGCGTGAGATAAACTATACCTCTATATGTCGAGAAATTTAAAAATAGTTTGTACTTTGTATAAAAGAAATTTGTGTAAAAGAAATTTTTTTAATGGAAAAAAATTATAATTCAAGTACCTAATCTACAAATGTAATATATTGACACGCAAAACTTTAATTAAATTAAATAAAAACAAATCACTGACTAAAAACATGTTTTTATCGCCGAAAAATATTAATAACATTTTTATTTAACGTTAAAAAATCCAATACCCAACGAACGATATTATATATATAATCATGTTTATTTACCTAATTAATGGCTGATTATATAGCTAATTTCATTTGTCTAATCCCGAGCTTTAAATTTGAAATACAATTAATTTTGCAGAACAAAGAAAAAATCGAATAAACAACAACAAGGATTATCAGTGATAATAACGATCATATCATTCGCGAATCCCTATTATCAAAACTGTTCACCATTCGTGCATTTTTTTACGAAAAAAGTTTTAATGTTAACAATGCATTACGAAACCAAAAATAATTAAGTATAATAAAAATCTTTATAATATGAAATTCATTTATATTTTATATAGTATAGAAGACTGCAAAGTGTTGTGAAGTGTTGCAAACGGTGTATTTGACGTAATATATTTATTATATTATATTTGACGTAAATTTGTATGACGAACATAGATAATATAGAATATATTATATATGATAACGAAACTCGTTCATAAGGGATTATTATCACGTCGGTTCATTGGTTTTCACGAGTTCAAATAGATAAGAGAACCGACCAGATTATAAAGTGTCGGACCTACGACTGCCAATTTACATAATTTAGCAAATTATATATATTACTTGTCTACAAGCCGCCGGTCGGTCGTAGGCAGGCGCTTTCAGGAACGTTTGTTGCACACAAATACACGTGTGACAAAAATGATTAAACATAATCTTTGGACATAATTTTAAACCACTATATATCTATCGGACATTTTATTATTGCCGTAAGATCGTATAGCTGTTACAATAATTTTTTTAAGCAAACTTTTAGATACACCGAGTTTATGATTAATTTTTTATTTTGGTATATCATTTGTTTATACTAAAAATAAAAATGATTAACAAAGGAATCATGAGACAATTTTTTGCCGCAATAGCAGGTAAGGAAAATTTATGAATAGTAATTTATTCGTATTCGTTATTGTGTTCAGTATCGCGTATTGAATGAAAGGATGATATTTTTTCTCTTGTGGCAAGTGTTATTTTATGAATTTTTTTATATATATATATAATATAGTAATGATCAATATGGCAATCGTGGAAATAAAATAACAAGACACAATAGTGTCACAATACTATCAAATTCGAAATATTTAAAATTTTATTTTCTATTAACAGCTTATTAGTTATATATTACTGAGCTTATTCATTTATCATTTTTCATATATTTATAGTTTTAGTTTAACTTTAAGCACTTTAAATATTATAAAGTACCTACACATAATTTAGCTCAAACCTTAAACTAAAATAGTTATTAATTAGTACTTTAATATTAACTTGAAAAAAGGTTATAACCTTATACCTTAAACTTACTATCTACCTACTTAATGACAATACTGTTTTTTTTTTTATATATATAATATAATATGTAATTTTCAAATACATAATTAAATTGATTTGCTTTACAAATTTCTTTATACTAATATGGTATTTATTTTAAATTTTAGCCATTATTATAATAATCGTAGTATTTATCATTATCAAATAATTAAAAATAATACTTACTTTATTTCATTGTATTTATATTGATATTTCTATAAATTTCCCTTTAATTAGTTTATAATTTGTACATTGACAGTGTATTGTGTAACTTACATTAAATTTTAATAAGCAAAAAAAAAAAAAAGGTCATTCGTCAATTCCTATTAAAAATTAAGTGATCAATGGGATCAAAATCGGGACGAAAAGTTTAAATATTTTTACATTTTGCGCCCCCCCCCCTAGATCCGGCACTGTGTGTAAGTATACCTATTATCATTTATCCGTTTCTCCAAAATCCGAATTATCCTGTTAATTTTGGAATCCAAATATATGTTACATCACTATAAAACCTACCTATAACAACTAACATATTTGTCATTTAACTTATTATCATGACAGTGGCGTTCACAGGAATTTTCAATGGGAGGATAGGGTTATATTGTACCCAAAGTGAGCCATACGAGGTTTTGTTCCTCGCGTACTCTCTACAATTCATTTATACGTATAATGTACCTATATAATAAGTAACAATTCTTACCTACATTAGACTTTAAAAAGATTTTAACAAATTTTGAGTTAAAGGCTCCAATTATTATCAAAAAATATAACATAATACACCAGAAACATTTTTCGGTACTACTGTATTTCATTTATAATATATAGGTAGTCATTTATAATTTGATGAAAATTATTATGTACAATAGTAAAGATATAAAATATTTTTAACAATAATTGATCAAGGGGATCTATCCCCCAAATCTCCCCTGTATGTACATCCCCTGTATCGTGCAAACATGTAGAAAATATCGATATTATAATATGAAGATCTCAGCCAATTATATTATCTATTAATTAAGAAATTTAAATAACTATTTGTGCTTTTTAGTTATTACGGAACGATAAACGAGTATTTTGACAAAATTAAAAACAAATGTTTCTTTACTTTTTAAAGGCTATTTATTTATATAAATTTCAAAATTTTAAAACATTCCAGTTGTGTCACTAAAACCCAACTTAATAAATAAAAATGGAAACCACTATCAGTTTCAATAGAATCTGCGGTTTGTTTTTCTAAAAATTTTTTGGTGCTTATTAAATCGTCGATTTTAATTAGGTAATTATTTTTGTTAATTACCACCCCTCAAAGTTTAGTACCTACCTAAATTAACATAGCGGAATACGATATATAGGGTGAGTTGTCAACCGAACGTTGCACTCGATTTACCTACGATTCACCGTACTTCGTATATATACCATGTTAATTTATAAAACTTCGAGAGGTCATAATATTAAAAATTAAAAAAATTATATAAACAAATCTCTTTTAAAAAAATGCATTCTTTAATTTTATGAAAATACTTTTTTGTTGTTCCTTATTAATTGAAAAAAAAAACACTTTTTACAATGACAAATATATAATAAATAAATACAATTTGTATATTTATATTTAATATATTATAGGTACTTATATACAGGTAATAATGTATTAAATTATTCGTATTTAAAATACATTATCGTTGGATTTTTTTTTTTTTTTTTTTTGCAATGAAACGAGTGTTTGCAAATGATCGATTAATCTTTTCAGTTTAAAGTGCAGTTTATTTATTTTAATTTAAAAAAAAAAACTTATCGTCAATTACAAATTAATATACATATAATATGTAGGTACCATAATATACAGAATATGATAGAGATAAGTAGGTATTAACTATTGATTTTATTTATTATTGTTAAAGAACAAAGAATTATTCTTTATAAGTGAGTACCTATCTACGTATTATTATAATAATATTTTTAAATGTATATTAAATAAAAGTACTTGTATAGTTGTATAGAATGTAGATGTAGGTATACCCACTACAAAACTGAGTAGGTACTCGTAGATTCTTAATAATATGCACACTTTGAAATAAATTATAAACACATGTTTTCTAAGTTATACAATTGTTTTATTATACTCCTACACTCTAAAGCTGAAAACTCCAATGCACATTATCATCGTATTATACAGCAGATTTGTTGATAACCGAATCCCTTAAATCGCTGTTATAATTAACACGATGCATTCAATTTAGTTTATAACTAATCGTTTCGAAAAATACTTTTCAGTTTATCAGTATATATTATAATTAGGGCCCGGAACTTAATGATCTTAAAAAGTTATAAATATACATGCATTTATGCACTTAAAAAAAGTACAAATATACTTTAAAAATATGTACTTATTATTTTTTTTTTTTTACGTAAATATATTTAGGTATATAAATACAAATATTTTATAAAATAAGAAATAGTAAAGCCAAAGTTAATATTGTTAGGTTATCTTAATGAATTTTATGTACCTCATACAACAACGATTGAAATAACCATAGAATAACAATAGTCAATACCAGAGTCAATACCTACCTATTATTAAATATTTTTCTATATAATAAACATTAAATATAAATGTTTAAAAAAAAAAACTATGTTCTTTTATAATTGGAGATAAATAAAAAGATGCTTGTTTTTATTTTTCATTATACATTTTTTTGAATTAACTAATTTTTAAATTGTCTTTAAATACAGTAATATAGTTTGAAAATAAGTTTATTAGTAAATTAGTAGGTAGGTATACTTTTTTTCTCATATAAATTAGACTAAGACAATTTAATTTTCTTGATAAATTTTCAAAATTGAATTATAATTTTTCCAATTTTTGGACTTATCTCCCTTCGCCTAAACACCACAGCATTGTTTGTTTTTTTTATATCTAACTAGGTATTTGAAAAACACGATACAGTATATAGTGATAACTATCAAATTAATGTATAAATATTTTTAATTTATGAATTTTTAAATTTTGTGATCATTAATCATAAAATATACACCAAAAAAATTTTAAATCGAGAAATACGTATACTCTTGAAACTAAAAAATGACTAAGTATTCAAAAATATGCACTATAAACTTTTGATATTTTTTTCGTAGTGTTTTGAAACTAATTTCTAGTTTACTTAGCGATAAATCTAATAACCCACAAAAAACATGCAAATGCAACAACTTCCGAGCCCTAATTATAATATAGGTACCTATTATATTCATTATATTATTTTACTTGAAATAAATTCTTATAACATTTAGGTAGGTATTTATGTTAATAATAAAAGGTGATTTTTAATTAAATCGATGGTGCAATATCTATATATTAAATAGGTATAACAATATATTTATAAAAATAAAGTATATATTTAAAATGTTAATACATCGTGAATAAATTAATTGCATTTTTTTTTATTTATCAGTAATTTATTACTTTTAATCTCAAGAGGTCCTAAGCACAAAACAAGAAAATAGATAAATAAAATAAATGTATGTGTAGGTATCAAACATAATTAAAGATAGCAAAATAATATAGGTGTATAATATTTATTTTAATTATAATCTATTATATAAGTTATGACCTATTGGTTATTATTAATTAAATATACACGGTAATAAATTCTAATCAAGCATTGAAGAATGTGACCCAAGTATTAATTTGGATTTTGGACTAGATTTTTGTAGTTGCAAAAAATAGGTACCTACCTACCTACTACCTGTGATATCCTTAAACATTTTTTAATTGACACATCATTAAATAATAGAATTATCTATATAGTACTACGATGTTTGGATATATTTAAAAAAAAAAACATCAATTCGTATATGTCAGTACATAATTGAAATCGGTTAGGTAGGAACCTATTTAATTTTTATTTAACTATTGTGATTTTGTAATTATAATAGAGTAGGTAATATTGTAGACATATGCTATAGGGAAGCAAAATAATACTATTGCAAACCCAAATTTTATTTTAAACCATTTGTGAAGTTTCGACCCTCCCTCCCCCCCCAAAAAAAAAAAAAAAAATTACATTAATGTATAGATAAACAGCCAAGTAGATACATAATATATACATTTGCAATAGTGATGGGCAAATTCGGTCTTGGTCTTGCAATCTTGGTCTTGGACTTGCAAAAATGCAAGACCAAGGCCAAGACCAAGACTGTACTAAAGATAGCAAAACCAAGACCAAAATTTTACTATTTCATAGCAAGACTGAAATAAAAATTTATGCAAGACCAAGACCGAGACCAAGACATAATGCAAGACCAAGACCAAGACTTGACTGCAAGGCCCTTTTAAATAAAATACAAAATAATGCATCAAATACGTATTTATTACATTTTTTTTCTTGGTATACATTATTTATAATTCCACACCAAATCTACAGATTTCTTGTAATGTAATCATCAATATCCTATTGTAATATTTTTGGAAATGAATAATGATTATCGTTTATCGAATATATGGGTAAACAGATATTCTACTATTTCTTGAAAGTTCAATGTTATTGAAAACAGTCAACTACACAGGTACCTACCTAATTATTTTTTGTGAACGGAGGGGGGGAATTACTCCTATTGCTCCCTGTATCCCCCCTTGTGTACGCATAAATAAATTATTTATTCTTATTTATAACTTTGGTAAAAAAAAATCAAGGCTGCAAGAATTTTGCAAGACTAAGACCAAGACTGAGTTATCAAGACCAAGACCAAGACCAAGACTGACTTCTACTGAGTCAACAAGACCAAGACCAAAATTGAGTCAACGCGACTAAAAACCAAAACCAAGACTGAGTAGACAAGACCAAGACCAAGACCAAGACTGCCATGGTCTTGGTCTTGGTCTTGCTTTGTGCATCACTAATTTGCAATTATATTGTTTTATTAATGATTTGATTTGAGTTTTACAAAAACACTTATTCCAATTAAAAACAAATACTTAATAATTATTACAATACTTAAATTCATTATTTTTCTTATCATTATAACAATATGTACCTGTACTTATTAATTATTATTAAGAAGACGTTACACACTCGATTTTTAAGGGGTTTTGTATAAGCAATTTTTATGAAATTTTAAGAAAAATCAAAATCAAATAACTTAAAAATATTTGAATATATTTTAAAAGCAATTTAAAAATAGACCTGTGTCGGTATATCATTTTTACAGTTATGTATAATCACGATATTTATTAAAAAAACATTAATACCAAATTCAAAGGTCGCGGAACTTTAAATAAACTTTGAAACAAAATTGTATCACAGCTTGAAAGATGAGGAATTAAATTTTGTTTTGAAACCGATTTTTAAAAACCGCATTAATAAATTTAAAATACAGCATAGAAAAAAAAAATTAAAAATAAAACATTATTTTGGAAATCTAATTCCAACAAAACGTCGAATACGTTTTCATCGTTTAAATCGTATAATATAATTATTATGCCTCAATGTTTATTGTATACTTAGTAAAGTTTGAATCACGAAACTACCAAAATATACTATTTAGGTACTATTACTGGTCATTTAGTATTTTGTACTATTTCACTACAAAAATTTGTTAGTATAGTGTCCTCTTAATGGCGAATATTTAATAATAAGTTATTTTACATTTTTACTTGAATATAATATTAATATGTTAACCAGATAAATAGGTTTTAAAAGATTAATTTAAAAGTATATTCATATTTTGACAAATATATTTTTTATACAGTATTATTTTTAATAATATTAAAATAATTATGCAATCACATACCTATGCTATTAATATACCTAATCAATATGTTGTTTTTAATTTTATGAAGTCTGTATTAATTATTAAGAATAGCTTTAATGGCATTCATCATTAGAGTTGTCTAAACTTTATATTTTATTTTATAATATAAAATGATTAATTTGTATGTAAACTTATTATGCATAATAATTATTTCAATGGTTATTATTAGGTAATTTTTGAGAATTGTAAATGTCCTAGAAGCTAGAATATTTATACCCCATCATTGTATGATATTACGATTCATTAACTTGCAGTTTTGTTGGTTCAATAATGATCTCTTCCAAATAATATTTTGATTCTAAGTGTTGTCATTTATAAGTGTATCCACTGTGTATTTCTAAATAATTCTAATTCCAACTTGATCAATACAAAATGTGAGATTCAAAGTCGTATTGTTTAAAAAAATAAAAGATTCAATAATTATACATTTTAGGTTTTTAATTAATATAAGTAGTCGTTTTAAATACCTATGTGGTAATTCAAAAAATCTAACTACCTATGGCATTCTTTTTCAGTTACTACTCAAACACACAGTACCTCTATAATATTATTTAATATAATAACCTACAATAAATATAATATACATGTAGTATATAATATACATATAGTACCTACTCTTCTATATAATAGTATAATCTATACTCGCGCAGGCCGTAAGGTCGTAACTATAGTTATATTGTAGAATATATTGTAAGTTGTAAATATTGTAACTATAGTCTATAAACAAGGATCTCCCGAAAGGCTACAACTCGTTTATGTACATAATTGTCATCTACATATTATTATGGAAAAATATGACATAAGTACACAATTCTTTCTTCAGTACTTCAAAACAAAAGTCAGGGGTGTTTACTTCGAACAAACGTGGTTAAAAATTATTTTATCTACAAATACAATCATTTTTGATAAACGTATTATGCCGTATTCGATAATAATTTATACTGTTACTATCGTGACCAATATTTATACGTGATGCATACCATTATACAGTATAGTAGGTACTTACTACAAACTATACATAATAACTCAAATAAGTTCTGTACCTATCGAAATGCGAAAGGAAATTAATAAAACAATAATAATATGTTTTCATCGTGTGCTAAAGAGTCTGTCAGTTTTCTGGTAGACGATATTTAAAATGTGTGCAAACCAGTTACACAGCCCCCAAAAAGTCTTTGAAAGTAGAATAATTTCAACAATAAATATTGAATATTAGGAATCGTCATTGTATACCTATACAGTGATTACTAATTAGTTAACTAAAAAATTTTGAATCCTCTCCATCAGTGGTAAATTAATGTCTTGCCTGAACCTTCGCTTAAAAGGGCTCACTGGACCTTGTCGATAAGAAAATCAAAAATGTATTGTCAGTTTACTAGATAGATGTTATATAGCTTTGGAAATTATGCAGGCTGGTTATAATAAAAATATTACGAAGCAAGATCAATATTTTAAATTAAATGTCAATAAAATTTCAAATCAACTTAATTTGTGTCAAATAAAATAAAACCCAAATCCACAAAAAATTTTAACTTTTTATTATAAGCAAATACAGTATTTCGGCAACAATGTTGTCATCTTCAGTGCAAAACACAGACTATTATAGTTATATTAATTTGTGTATTATATTAATAGGTTTCTACTCAAAATTCCTTTAAAATGAAAAAAAAATGTTCTAAAAATGTTAAAATTTCATTTTTAAATTTTCTGATGTGTGAAATAAATTTTGTAATTAGAAAATATAGCGCTAGACCAGCAACTAAAAAATTTATTTTGCATTTAAATCCGCACCTCAGTAATAATATGTTATTGAATGACCTGTTTTTTCGCTCATAAACTTTTAATGAGCCGCTTGTAACGATAAATTTCCACCTGGTCCTTTTTCCTCAAATCCGCCACTGCCTTCCCTCTACCACTCTACCATAGAAAATGGTTTTCAATTAATAGGTTGCAGCTTGTTCTCCATCATATCGAATTAGTTTTAGTTTTAAATTTGGGGGGGGGAGCTAAAGAGAAATGAGCAAAAAAAAAAATCATTCCCCATATTCGCGCCAGGTTTTGGGGACCAAATCGCTTATCAAAAAATAGGAAATATGGAAAAAAAGCTAATTTCTACGATTCTACATATGGGTCTATGCTATATAAATAATATAAACTATATTAAAATTCATGAGGGGATGGGGAAAATCCCCTCCCCCAAAAGAGTCATGTGAGGTTTTTATATAATGTATTTATACCATATGTTTGACTTTATTTTTTTTTTTTTTTGTTTATTTTTTATCAATTTTTGAAACTGATTCCCTCTCCTTTTAACAACACCTAGATCCGCCACTATTTAACAGTGTTGTGTAGTAACGTAACGGACGTTACTCATTACTGTAACGTAGTTATTTTTTCGAGTAACGTTGCAGTAACTTTGTTATTTAATTTTTGTAGTAAAGTAAGAGTAACTATACTTAAGTTATCTGTAAGTGACTTTGTAAAATAACAAAAATAACAAATACAATTTATTCTAATGGGTAAATTTGTCTAAAATTGCCGATGACCCATCATATCTGCGAAAAGTATATATTTTAACGATTGTGTGATTCTATATATGTAATAAGTTGGAGTAGACATGATATTGAATTTTATAATATTCGACTGACGACTATCAGAAAAAAAATAAAGATATTTTTGACAATTTATTTTATTATTTTCATTCTTACATATTTAAAAATGTTGAAAGTAACGTTATTGTAACTAGTTACTTTTGAATTGAAAAAGTAATGTGACGCTATTACTTTTGTATTTAGGTAACGAAAAAGTAATTTATAGTTATACCTTTTAATTTTGTAACTATTGTAACGTAACTTAGTTACTTTTTAAAAGTAACTTGCCCAACACTACTATTTAAATACAAACCATTTTGGAGGGGGAGGGGCTATGATTAATTTAAAGGGGGGAAGCATTGGGCCTATACGTTCTCGATGCATATCCAATGATATCTATACTGTAATAATTGTGTATAATAATATTACTGTATGCAGGATCGCTGTCTATAATGAACGTGGGTATCATACTGGGCTGGACGTCGCCGATCATGGAGGAGCTGTTGGGATCGGACAGCCCGATCCCGATGACGGTGGACGAGACCTCGTGGTTCGTGTCGGTGATCGACTGGGGCCTGATCCTGGGCTCCATACCGTTCGGCGTGATGGCCGACCGGTGGGGCCGGAAGCCCAGCCTGCAGATCATCGGGCCGTTGATGTTGGTCACGTGGGTGGCGCTGGTGTTCGTCGACACGTTCCCGGCGCTGCTGGCCGTGCGGTTCGCGCAGGGCCTGCTCTCGGCGGGCGCGTACACGGTGCTGCCGGTGTACGCGGGCGAGATCGCCGGGCCGCAGATCCGGGGCGCGCTGGGCACCATGTTCCAGATAATGATGTACGTGGGCATACTGTTCGCGTACGGCACCGGCACGTACCTGCAATACAGGCGGCTGACGTACGCCATGATGGCCGGCCCGATACTGTTCTGCGCGCTGTTCGCCACCATACCGGAGTCGCCGCACTTCTACGTGATGAAAAACCGGCTGGCCGACGCGAAGAGAGCGCTGGTGTGGCTGCGCGGCGACGACACCGGGAGCACGGTGGACGACGAGCTGGACGACGTGGTCGAGTGCATATGCAAGGAAATGCGGAACGCGACGTTCACCGAGCTGTTCACCGACTGGGTGAGCCTCAAGGCGCTCGTCATCGTGCAGGGGCTGTCCGTGTTCCGGACCATGGCCGGCGTCACCGTGCTCATATCGTACGCGTCCATCACGTTCGCCGAGATGCACGTGGACGTGCACTCCAACAAGCTGTCGCTGGTGTTCGCGTGCTCGGTGCTGTTCTCTGCGCTGCCGTCCACCCTGCTGGCGGACCGCGTGGGACGCCGGCCGCTCATGATCGTCTCGTGCGCGTCGTGCTTCGTGTTCGACACGGCCATATTCGCGTACTTCTACATGGACCGGTGCACCGCGTACGACGTCACCGAGTACGGTTGGCTGTGCGTGCTGGCCGTCGGCGGCCTGTCCGTCGCGCACACGATCGGCCTCGGCTCGCTGCTGTCCACCATCAACTGCGAGCTGTTCCCGTCCAACACCCGGTCCATAGCAAACGCCGTCAACACCATCACGCTCACCATCGCCGCGTTCCTGGCCCTCAAGATATACCCCGTGCTCGCCGAGAACGGCGGCATGTACCGCAACTACCTGATATCGTCCCTGTTCAGCCTCGCCTCGATTGTTTTCTGCTACCTGTGGCTGCCCGAGACCAAGGGTAAAACGTTCGCCGCCATACAAGCGCAGCTCAGGAAGACCAACGACTTGTAGTCGAATCTCTCCGTCGCCAATACCTAATTATTATTATTATTACTATTAGGGCTCGGATTAAAATGTCCTAAAAGTATCGAAAAATGCATTTATGACTTAAAAACTCCAAAAAAATTCCCTAAAAGTATCGAAAAAATAATTTATACGTAAATTTACATTAAATCATTTTATTTTTGTATTAGTGATAAATTTCAGCCTTGTCTAATTTGAAACCAGATTACCTGATGTTATATAGCTCAAAATGAAAACGATATTTATATTACGTAGTACCTACTATATGTTTATATTTCAATGAAATCTATTTTTTTTTTTAGTCATAATACGAGAAATAGGTAAAAAATGTCTTACAAAATTAAAAAATTCCCCAAAAAAAATTTGTAGTTACAACATGGACTATTTGAAACACATTTGTAACTTGGAAAGCATCGTGTAAGACATTCCAAAAAAAAAAAAAAAATGTAAATGCATTGAAATCCGAGCCTTAATTATTATATACCTACCTACCGATGTGGTCGGATACCGAATACGCCACACGTGCGAGTAATGTACATAAATAATGCCTATAGACTGTAGAGTAGAGGTCAGGAAGACAGACGAATTTGACTTTTCGTGTTGGATAAGTGCATATACTGACGAGGGGTACCAACCCTTAAAATCGTATGAACGTATTATATCGCATCTGACATTATCATAATATTATGTACATACATACCACATACCTTCATTGGTAGTTTGGTACCAAATTATTGTAAATTTCTCATTTTAATTACCAATTTGTTGAAATCGATATGCCCTTAAGCAGTAAGAACCCTCTCGCTCGTAAGACAAAAGTGTAAATAGTTGAGCCGACGAATATCTAAAATTTTAACGATATATTTATCTTCGCCGTTGGTCTTATAATTGTCTTGTATATAGTTACATATGTAGTCTTATAATATGTAATAGGTACCTACCACTATTACTTGTATTTTCATGAAAAAAATTACCTATTCAACATGCTTTCTAAATATTTCTAAAACATAGTATTTTACGGATATCCAAAACCTGTTTGAATACAAATGTACATAAATATTTTTTTTTAATTTAAACAAATTCGCATATATTTTATGTTAGGTTGGTACACTTAGGTGCCTATTAATTACCTACATTTTATAATATTTAGTTACCATACCTATACATTGACGCGATTTGAATTTAATTCATATTTTACATTAGTTATTACTAGGGAACGAATTTATATGTAAATGCATATATTTATTAGAATAAACTCTTTGAAATCTGATAAGAAATGTACACGATTTATATCATTCGTATTAAAATAACATCAATTTTATTTTGCGTATTTTAAACTTTTTTTTGCATATTTAATGCATATTTGTAATTTTTTAGTGCATGTTTTTATTTTTAAAGCATATTTTTGTTTTTAACTTGAACTTTCACGTGTTCTTACTTCTAACTTTAAAAATGTGTGAAATTATGTTTTTGAAAACATAATATTTTAAAATCACGAGCAACAGTTTTCCAATGTAAAATAAAGTAGACTTTATCCAACAAGAAAATAAATGTGCATAATTTATATCATTTTTATTAAATTAATACCAATTTTATTTTGCATATTTTTAACTTTTATTACTTTTTTTGTACATTTTATGCATATTTATAAATTTTAAATGCATATTTTGTAGCATATTCTAGTATTTTTAAATGCATATTTTTAGGATTTTTCATACATATAAGCCCGTTTCCTACTTATTACCTATTTATTATTAGGTATATATAATAACCTATGTGGAATTATTTAATGGAAAAATTTAATAAAACTAATACATTTTTCTGCATTTTAATTATTTAAAACAGATATAGGTATTTTAATTTTGTAAAATATTTTTATAAATTATTTACAATATTTAAAAAATGTATTTGTAGCACCATCAAAAGTTTTGACTCAAAACACTACATTAGATATACGTATTTAAATACTATTAAAATAGGTAATACTAAAGGTGACTATTTAAATATGTATCTACTATCAATACTATCCAAATACTTGTATATAAATACTTTACAAGAATGCTTAAATTATACACCTATATAGGTACTTAAAATATAGTACAATACAACTATGTCACGTTCCCACCGCAAAAGCATTTTATTATTAAATGAAGTGTTCACATTTTCTAAAAAATATATATACTACCCTAGTTTTTAATTTTCAAGTAAACAATAAATAGCTGGTATATAAATATAGTGAACACTTTATTTGTATACTTACGACATTGTATATAATATTATCAATATGTATAAACTAATTTAAATTTGTATTCAATAATTGTTTTTATATTTTAAATATCAACTTATCAGCATTTTCACATTTTTAGTTTTATGTTATACCTATACCTATTGTTATTCATTAATTAATTGTTTTTAATAATTAATAAACGATCGAATCTACTCTTATTTGAGTAAGTAAGTATAAGGTATCTTAAAATATCCACACAAGCATAATAATATGTAAGTACCTACCTACTTATAGTCTATACACATTGACTATAATTTTAATTATTACTAATTAAAATACATGAGATACATATATTATGTACTTAAGATGCTATACATACTCGTTTTTAACAGGTTCTGTATAAGCAATTTTTAAGAATTTTTTTCAAACATAAAAATCTAACAATTTAAATACATTTTAAAAGTAATTTCAAATTGATCTCTTGTCCGTACCACTTCTTATTGTTGTGTAATCACATTTGTTAAAAAATATATTTACGCAAAACTGCTAAAACACGTTTTAATTATTATTAATATTAACTTATTGTTTTGAAAAAAAGTTATCGTAGTTTTAAATGTTATTTTTTTCTTATATTTTCAAACTTTAATAACAATTAAAAATCCCAAATGAGGTTTACTCCAAAACGAGTCATTAAACGCTCGACTTAACGTTGCCATACATATCAGATTATGACTTTCTCGGGTCGTCAAAATGACCATAGTTTCGTATACATGATAATTCATGTCACTATACCATTCCTCGCGCTGATTCCTTTGATTTATTGACTTCTGTTTTTCTAGAAATTTAAGCCCTCGAATGCGTATTGAGGAAATATACCGCAAAGCATATAACTTACTAGGGTTTGTCATCGGGGTCATAAGTGAATTTAAACTTTCGACTTCTTTTAAAATTCTTTATAGCGTTCTTGTACGGCCATTACTCGAGTGCTTCGGGCCCCACATTCATCTATAATGACGCTCGTATGTTAGATCGGGTACAGAGAAAATGTCTACGATTTGCATCTTATAATATTTCACATATTCCTATTATTGTCTACCGCATGATTACGCACCTGTTAGTCATCTTCTTGGCTTGTCCAGCCTTGTTGATGGTGGTTGCTCACGAGACTTATTTCCGGCGATATTACTATAGATAAAGTCAACTTAAAGCCAGGCCCGTCCCGAGGGGGCCGTGGGCGGTGTCGTCTCACCCCGACCTCGGAAAGCAGTCGGCAAAATTGAGTTCAGTTGGCAAATTTAAGTTCAGTCGGCAAATAGTAGAAAAAGTCGATGCCCCTTTTTTGTTTATTCACGTTTATGAAGTATTTTGGAATTTTAAGTTGGCAAACTGTAAATTATTAGTCGGCAAAATGGGAAAAAATTTTATAACTTTTTTTTTTTGCTTATTTTATGTTTTGAAAAGAAGTATTATATAATTTTTTTTAATTTCCCCCCCCCCAAAAAAAAATCTTTCTTCGGAGGACAGCCCTACTTAAAACTCGTTTGACTAGGACCATTGCTCCCTATTATGTACATTTTTCATCTTCTGATTACTTAGTAATACTCCTCGTATCCGTATAATGTTTTGGTTATTAATGAAGATAGTTTAGTCATATGAGTCATGTAGTTATTAAAACATTGTGCATATATATTCTATTTAGCTACTTGTTACTAACTTACTATTATTTTATTTTTTTCCCTTTTTGTTTTGCTGTTTTCTTCTTTGATTTTCTTTAATGTATGTTATACTAATTGATCATTGTACTATATCAATTTTTTTTTAATTTGGACTCCAGCCGTTATAATATATATATATTATAATAAATAAATAAAATATATAATATATCGTTCGTAAGCAAAAGTCAAAATATTAAGCAAAACTCAACCTAGGGTAGTGTAATGTATAAGTATAACTTAAGAACATAACAAATAAATTTAATTAATTGACGATTTATATTAAACCACTGGGTTAAAAATAATTTATAATTCCATAAAATAATACACCTATTGTTTAAAAACAATAATTTCTAAAAGACAAATTTTCGGAAACACTGATGAGTATTTATAATTAATTTATTAGGTATTTATTTATATTAAATTATATAATTATTATAATTATCATTAATCTAATTAAAAAGAAGAAATAAAGACAAAAAATTAATAAAAACATACCAATTGATTTTTTTAATGTTATTGTTATATTTTCATTTTTCCCAGATAATTTGTCATAAATTTAATATACCTACTTAATCAAAAATGCAATATCAATAAATAATAAAAATAATAAATATACTAATTTTCTAATAAAAAATTTATTTTTAATTGTCATTTTTATATATTTTGTTATTGTACCAGTATCGATGTAAAACACAAATAAGCATAGTGTTTTACCTATTATTTTATTTTTATAGAAAATTAATTAATTTTTTGGAGGAAAATGGACAATGGAAGTAAATGATGTTTTAACTGTGGAGGAAAATAATTTAATTTATTTTCATTTTTTTGAGGAAAATGGCCCAGTCCACAAATTGTACTTCTTTAATAGTAGGTATAACAATACGATTATATTTAAGTACCTACTTGTAAAATCAAAAGATGTTTCTGAAATAGTGGTATTTTGTTCAAAAACTCCGACTTTTCTTTCGGATAAATATGTATAAAATATGGCAATATATGATCCATTTTAAATGTTTCTGGAATCAAATCTTCAAAATTCTTCATTTGAGTTAATCCAGCTTTACTCAGTACAGTCATCACGTACTCAATGCTTTATATGTAAAAAAAAATAAATAGCATTTAATAAAAAAAAAATACTTGAATTTAAAATATATAATGTAATGTTCACTTTGAAATATTATTAACTATCTAATTTCTATAAAATACAAAAATATCAAAATAGTAAAAGTATATTCACCTGGTCAAAAATGTATTTATCCAACAACTAATTACAGTTTCTGATGACTTTTTGAATCTTTCATTACGCAAATGTCTCGGTAACATATCGGATAGTGATAAAGCACAATGTTTTATCTTAAATTTTGAAAAAGATGCAGCTAATTTAATTTTGATCTCTTTAAGGATGTTCGCTATTTCAAGTAACTTTAGTGTATTAAAACTCAATGCCTCTTTTTCGTCTAATTTCCTAGGTTTAAATTTATTCCGGTAGTAATCAAATGACATCAACCACACGAGAAACGTCATCTCGGAGTACTTTTGAAAATGCATTAAAATAATAAATTAGTCTGCAGCAATGTATTATATTATAATGTCTTATGTCGTAAAAAATAATAATAATCTTACGTTTGGATAAATATTTTCAAAATCAATGTTACTCAAAATTTCATTGATAATTGTTCTATCTGTAAAATTTAAAACGTAAAAATCATAATCATTTTATATAAAAATATCGAATATATAGTATACCTAAAATGATGCAAATATTCGTATAAAAATAAGTAGGTAAGTACCTACTTTGAAAAAAAATCTGTTTTGCACCTACATAAGCAATTCAGTATGCTTATATATTATATATTTATATATTTATATATATTAATTATTATATATAATATAATATATAATAAAAAAGTATATATATATATATATCTAACGTCTAACAACAATTCGAATGACTTTGTTTCTTTTTTTAATAAAATATCATTTTTAAATTATAAATATTTTAATGTTCCCATAATATAGGTTATACCTACTTTATGAGCTGTAGTCTGTAGGCGTATTGCTCTCCTAGTAACTACAAAAGTCAATTGTTGCTGTCGGGGAAAATTTTTTCGATACTTACATCAGTACATCTGATTCTACAGTAAACGTGTAAACGACATTTTAAAATCGAATGTCGAAGTACTCACGTCAATAACAAGTGATCGAAATGGAATACTCAAATTAACGATAATATAATATAACATTTTTGAAAATTGTTTAGTTACTGCACTTGCTACTAGGTGGCCAAAATACTTGTATAATAAAAATTTAAAGCCTCGTCCACACTATTATTGTGACTGAACGACGAACAACATGTTCAGGAACCAAGATTTACTGATTTACAACATCACGAGCGTGCGACTTGGTCGCATTACATTCTTTAATGTTCGTTAAAATACCGAAACTCGGAGAATCGCCAAATCGCTGCTACCTAAGGTTACAAGTTCGCGGGTTTATTGCACGAACACATTTCAGTAGGTACGTTACAAGGGTGTGGAGGAGGCTTAATAATCATGCATTATTTTTTAGATTGTGTTTAATAGATTAAAAATTAGGTACCGTAAAACGGAGTGACTAGGGTCAATGAGGTAATTGAAGTCAAAAAATTTCTTTTTATGTTATTGTTTTCTCTGGAAATGAATATTGTCATAATTTAATTTCTCATTATCACAGAGAGTTATCTGAGAGTTGTCTTCCATCGTGGAATATGTAAAATTGTGATAATTGATAATTGATCAAATTGAATAATTGATCATTTTCTTATCGCACTGTGATAACACTGATAACATTTAGGTACACTCGATATCAGAAAATGTAATATTTCGACAGTAGGTAAACTTTGTCTGGAATGAAGAATTATAAGTATTTACCTAATTTAATTCTACTATCTTTTAAAACAACTTGTAAAATTAATTTTAAAATAAGTACTCCTCTTGTCTACAAACTCAATATAAAAAGTTACAGTGATTTTACAAAAAGTTGTATTTTTTCTAATAACTTTGAGGTGATTAGGGTCATCTAGTTTCTGTAACATTTTTCAATTATTTTCTTTGAATTAGACTATATTTTGTATTTTTCAATTATTAGGTCGATATCCCTCATTATTTGTCAAGAATCACAATGCCTCAACATTATGTTCTACGCCAATGAGGAGTCAGACATTTCCTTCATGAAGAAAATGAATTAAAAGCTGCTGTAAGATAGGTATATTAAAAGTGGAAATTCAATAAGATAATTATGTATACACATTTCCAGATTTCATTGATTTTAGTGAATTCCCCATAACATAAGTCATACGAATTTTAATAAATCCAAAATCCTTAAGGAGAGATCGGTAGGAATTTAATGTTAGTGTAAAAATCATAGAGAAAGAAATTAAATGAACCAAGTCAAGACTGAAAAATGTAATAATTCCTTAATTAACATGTTAAGTTTGTTAATTATTAAAAAATAGTTATTCAAAGACTGTAAAAGATTTATTTTTATATTAATTTAGTCTCAAAATGTAAAAATGTATTATCTATTAATATGTTAAGTTTGTTAATTAATAAAAAATAGTTATTCAAAGACTGAAAAAGATTAATTTTTTTTTATATTAATTTAGTCTCAAAATGAAAAAATGTGTTAAATATTAATATTTTAAGTTTATTAAATTGTTTGAATTCTTTTATAATAAATAATTTGTTAATTTCTATTATTAACATACACTGTTTTGAAATTATAATCAGTAATACGTAATCTACTAATTAAAAAAAAAATTTAATTTAACTTAAAAATTCACGAAGTTATCGCAAAAAACATTCCAAAATTGACCCGAGTCACCCCGTTTTACGGTACCTATATATATTTTTTGATTTCAATCTTACATCTAAACACTTCGAATATTATGTCATATACTCTTCTCATTTGGTTGTCAGAAGTAAATTTTATACCATGTTTCTTCGGGTTTTTGGCACTTAGAACTGTGGCAGCAAGTACCACTTCGCGATTTGTCCAGAGCTCTGCACTTCTGTTGAACTCCTCGGCAACTATTTGCTTTTCGATTTCCGATATGTAATCCCTATCCAATAATAGTTCATCCATTTCTTTTTGCGTCTTATGGAATGCAGTTTCAAATAAATACCCAACTTTTAAGGACGATGCTATTGAAACCGAACTATCTATCCTATATAATAGTATAAACATTTTACCTTAATAATGGCCTTAATATTAATACACCTGCTACAAACGCACCGGCTGCAACATTTTTGTTGCAACAAAAAAAAAAAAAAAGAGTTCAAAATGTTTTGCTGCAACAAGATTATTTTAGTTCATGATTATCATCTGTCAAATGACATATTTTTGAAGTGGTTAATCAAGTAGAGGTGAATATCTTGTTGTGACAATTTTTAGAGATTTTGGATGCAGAAAATGAAAGAGAGTATATATTTGGACAATATTCTGGTTGTGGTGATCTTTCAAATTAAAATTATACATAACGGGTCATGCCTCGTCCAGCACAAGTAGTCAATCCGCGTCAATTATATCCATGTTGAATAAAAAAAAAAATGCGCGCTCGTTCCATTTGATTCTGAAGAAAATATACAACGTGTAACGTTGCGAGACGTCGAGCAACAAAATGTTACAGCCAGTGTGTTTCCAGCTTTAATAAAACAATATTACATAATTTAACATTTTCCATATAATCTACATTCTGCAGTAACTATTTACGTAATTAATATTTCAAGTTTTCGGCTTTAGCTATAATACCTATATTATTTTTATTTATTTATTATTAATCAACACTCAACCGGGCAGTATTTTACAAAAAAAAAAAAGAAAAATATTATGTACAAATACAAAGATAACAGCAGTGGTGTACACAGAGGGGGGGCTAAGGGGCTGAAGCCCCCCCCATTGTCAGTATAATTGTTTTTTTTTTATGTTTCATATTATCAAATATTATATATTATCTATATACAGTGACGTATTTTCAACTTTTTTTTTATTGGGAGGGTCAAATATATTGAAAACCAATCATTAATATAATGATATTTACATGAATTTTCAGTACCCCTGTACTCCCTCTCCATAAATACACCGCTATATATATATTATATTATATATACCATTATAATATATATTTTTAACAGTACCTATTTTATTATAACACTCAAATAGCACCTACTTTATTCTTTCATGCCTAATCTTGTGTCTACTGATTGCTTATTTATTTTCAAGCCCTCCCCATTGAAAAATCCTGCGTACGCCACTTGATAACAGTAATTAGAATGACAAAAGTATAAACAATATTTTTAAAATAAATAACTATTAGTAAGGCGAAGCACTCTATGCAATGGATGTTTATTACCATACGATGTGGAGTGGGACGGAATATGAAAAAGAGAATGGTCTCTAGTATAATGAGTAGGAGAATACGAAAATAAATTTCGGAGAGGAGATCTGGCACAACAAGAGTGCCATTTAGAAGTGAAGTAATAAAACATTGATCTGCTTCAATACGACGAGAAGAAAGAGTGGAAGTATTAACAGACTTGTAAATAAGGGAGTAGTCATGTTGAGGGTGTTCAATTTTAAGAATATACGAAATGTACGAGAGAAACTTATTCTGTACAAGCACAATTTTCAATTGATCTTTAGCCAGATATGAATATCAAACTATTCCACCATACTCAAGTACAGATCTGACCAAGGCGAAATAAAGAGAACGAAGAGACGAAGCTGAAGAAAATATTTTCAATGTTATGTTTAACAAAGCCCAAGATGTAAGTGCTTTACAAGTAATAGCATTAATGTGGTGCTCAAAACTGCTTTAAAAAATTTACTAATAAGAGTGCTATTCAAATGGTATAGATAATGGATGGGAGTACGACTTCTGGAAAAGGTCATGTGACATTACATTTATCTAAATTAAGTGTCAGGCCAAGATGATTAGCCCACGAAAAGGTGTGACAGCTATTAAGAGAGTCAATTTTCAAAAACAATTTTATGTCATCAGCAAAAAGAAGGAGTTTTGCCTTAGTCACCCATTTGTTTATATAGTTAACAAATAAGATAAAAGAAGAGGACTCGAATGACCTTCTAGAGAAACGTATACTATGCAAAATGATTTTTTTAATTTTCAAGTTATACGTTCATTTGGATATTATATTTAATAAGATATATTTAGATACATCAAAGATTCATATAAATATGAAGTATCAATTGTAACATATTATATTATATTATTCGTATAACTCATAAGTTAACATCAATCAACATCAAATTTTGCATATATTTTTGTCATGAATCATGATCATGAATAGATTAAAGTAAAAAAACAATCCGTTCCGAAGGAATCATGTAAGTAAGATACCTAAAACCTAATAAATAAAAAACGTTTGCGCACAGAAAAACGCAAAAAGTTATTTTGTATAAATAGATATAGGTATATAGATAGGTACAGAAAAAAATTATTTTCAGAGCGATATAAACAAACATTTTAGCATATACAAATACCTACCTAATGGATATAAAATATAAAATAGATATCATTTGATATGGTGTGTTATAAAATGTGAAAATAAATATAATAGGTATATAAAAAATATTTATATTTCTCATTTTACTATAATTTTTTATTAACTATATTATAGGTATAAATGTATAATCCGATCGAGATACAATTTTTAACCGTGTATAAATGTAAATATAAGTAATGTGAATACTGTTTAGTGTTTAAAATACTTTAGTATAAGTATTTGTAATATTATAATTTATTATATATTAAATGAAATAAATATCAATTTTAAAAATACATTTATCAGTTCTGGTGAAAATGTATTGCGGCTGGTAATGAATAAAGTAAAAATTTTACAAAATTAATAAATTCCATCTTGTTTAACCATTTTTCTCACTGGATAAGTCTTAAAATTTCGAATTTTAAGGCCTCGCAACAAAATTTTGCGTAGGACCTCGTAAAACCTGGTATCGTTATCGTCCTTGCATAACCATATGACTGTATTTATATAATAAAAATGCATATAAACATTTCAGTAAACCATAATTTACGGGAATTAAAAAAGTGATTACTGATTAGGAGGCAATCTTCAAATATATCTACGTTCATAAAAATATTACAATAGGTAGTTACCTATTATTTTTAAGACTTATATAGATACCTACCTAATGAAAAGGATATATGAAAATATATTTTACAGTACATTTATACATATATTTTGTGTATATATTACCTATATGTACTTATACAATTATCAATTTCAAGATTATCGGATAACATTAAAAACAATAATTATTATTTTTCATTTTTATTCTTCAAGTAAGCGTATAATATAATATTGTGTTATGGAAATATAAGTATACATTTGCATAGTAACCAAAATAATACTATTGTATATATATATATCTAATCGTTAGAATAGATAGGTATAATAGACACTTATTTCGTTATTCATACCTACCTGCCTATTATAGCAATACATTTTCATACTGCAGACTAAACAATATATAGGCACCAGTGGCGTATTTTCAATTTTTTTGTGGGGGGGGGGAGGTCTAAATATTAAGTACCTATAAATTTATAATATAAAAAAACACATACGAGTTATGATGTAATAATTATATTATGTATATTTCACTACTATTATGATTTATTAATACAAATGAATAGTTTTTTATCATCATATATTTAATATTATGTTACGTCGTTATCGTCGTAATTGTCGTTGTCGGACGGCGACGACGCGACAAAAATAACCAAAAGTTAAACCCAAGTTATTTATACAAGTATTGTAAATATTTTTTTTTTATAATAGAAACATTAAAAACTCATAATATAAAATTAATATTCTCTTTCTCGGTACCTACGTACCAAG